>JACXGI010000103.1:75642-96795 GCA_016801175.1 Esox masquinongy
ACACACACACACACACACACACACACACACACACACACACACACACACACACACACACACACACACACGTAAGGGGAATGGATTAACTCTGGTGACTAACAAAGTGACGAACAGAATTACATCTCAGGTCCCGGATCTTTACTGTAGAGAAATAAATTCTTACAGATTTGTGATGTATGAATTGTTATGTATCCTAAGGAGGCACACAAATGTAGAAGTGTGCACTGTCATCATTTGCAACCACGTAATTTGACAGCTACAGATTGAGACTGTTAATAATAATATACTAGTGTACACTACTGTTATTGGGAATATTTCATACATAAACTTAAATCATTATATTCTATGTTCTACCTTAAGGTCTCCATCTCCTCCCTGCAATATGTCCCCTTCTACATACATGCGCTCCCTTTTATAATGGCGTAATATGATCAGTATCTGTACCGTGCTAATGTCTACTGTACTGTTAAACAATATATGGTACTATACATTGTTTGCCATATGTTCATTAAATAGATATTCAATATTTAAGATATTTTTTTATATTTTTAGTGATGATTCAGGAATCCATGTAACTAACAGGCACTTGTTGTTCTATTGAAAAAAAGCTAGCTGTATATACAGAGCCCTGGCCGAACAAATAATTAAGATTATCATTGATATGACGTGATGCCTTACTAGTTATCTAACCAGAATTAGATAACATTGTTTTGTTATGTTTTATGGGGGAGCATTCAACAACTAGTTAGCATTTTTTTCGGACCAGCTGTTCCAGAGATTTAAAAAGTGAAGTTCTGCTGCATAGCATGTGTGGAAACACGGTGATATACAGTATCAGTGAAACATTTGGACACACCTACCCATTTAAAAGTATTTTTTTATTTATACTATTTTCCACATTGTAGAATAATAGTGAAGACATCCTAGCTATGGAATAACTCATATGGAACCATATAGTACCCAAAAAATGTGTTCAACAAAATGAACTTTGAAGAATCTGCGATAAGTAATGTAACTCTTTTTTGGTTGCTGCATAATTACACGTGTCATTCAATAGTTTTGATGTCTTCAATGTTGTTCTACAATGTGAAAAATAGTAAAACTTAAGAAATACAGTTGAATGGGTAGGTGTGTCTAAAATGGGATCTGTCAAGCTGACCCCATTACTTAATGTAACTTTCCTGGAGTACCAGTCCCAATCTTACACAGATAATTAATGGTAATACTCTGAAAAAATTGTATAAAACTAAAACTGTGAGCAGGCTCTTTAGACAAACCCAAACTGTCGCAAAGCAAATACTAGAGTGGTAGTTCGATTCCAGGGCAGAATGTTTAGAATTTCCTGCTGGGCTGTGAACAGTGGATGTGCACCGATAACTCAAAATGGGACTTAACAGGCACTCTCTGGGGAATGTGGGGATTATGGGGAGTAACTCTTGATATTACCTAATGACCCAAACAACCTGTTTTATCATCATTATTATTTTCTAGAATTGTAGCCAGCGATGATGTCGATATAGAGATGTTAGACCGCCCTTGATTTTCTAATAATTACATGCACATTTTCTCCGAGCAAGAGAGAGCCACAGCTTCAGAAAGTGCAAGGACAAGTCAATAAAGTAAGATCAGCTACAGTTATAGTGCAGGATTTCTCAAACTGGGGATTGGGGCCCAGAAGTGAGCCATGGGTATATCAAAGGGTGTTGAATGATCAGAGTACATGAAGAATAACACGCTGTTTGACAAAAATTGGGTCACAGAAGATGGCCAATTTTTCACTTGAGTACCCCTGAGTTAGCACATTAACTGAATTAACATGGTCTTATTCTCAATGTTGACAGTATGGTTTACATCACAAGATTGGAAGAAAAAAATTAGATGTGGCAGCGGTACAGCAAGAGCATGTTTCCATTATGACGCATTCAGGGTCAATTACAAATATACAAACAAAAGGCAGTTTTTTTAAAGACATTTTAAAAGCATTAAAATCTATTCTACTCTAATATTCTGCACTAAAGATCGATTGTAATAATCTGATACTGTACTTACAATTTACTGTACTAATTAGCTACTGTTATTTACTGATACTAGTGTACAAACGTCTACTGTTTTAAAATCCATCATACTGTTCTGCACTAATCTTTATTGTTACTATTGTACTAATCTCTACTGTACTGCAACCTCTACCTTACTGTATCTCTAGCTTTGTTTACTAATACTACTGTACTAAACTATACCATAATGTACTAATCTCAACCATTGTTCACTAATACTACTGTACTAACCGGTACATTCCTGTACTAAGCTTTACAGTACTAATCAGGTTGTACACGCTATACTTTCACTATACTGTTTTTATTTTTTACATTAAATAGCCTGAACATATCCAACCAACATGGGGGGAAGTGTATAGAAACGATAAGGAACATCTAGTCTACTCACTACATTATTTCATTATCTAAAAACCAACTTTCTTTCACAGTATTTTCAATATGGAGCACTGTATTTGCCATGCTTTTTAGCAGTAAGCTAGCCAACATTCTTCATCAAGAATGAGCAATAGGGACTAATTGACAATGGAATACATGGTAATGTTGTTCCCTTGTCTAATGTGATTGCTTCATTTACCTTCAAGAAGGTACAGCTCCGGAAAAATTTAGCGACCACTGCACCATTTTCTTTCCTTTCCAAAAAAGTTGAAAAGGAAAGTTTTGAGTGAGGAACAGAAGTGTCCAATTTGCAGTGGTCTCTTAATTTTAACCCATCTGTTCCTCACTCAAAACCTTCCTTTTCAACTTTCTGGGAAAGGAAAGAAAAAGGTGCAGTAGTCTCAATTTTTTCCAGAGCTGTATAACATTAGATAACATTCAGACAAAAGCAAATATGTAGCCTAGGTTGTCGATTAAAATGACACGAGTTGTACCAGGTTCTCAGGCCAAATATATTAAGGACCACCAGGTACTGTACTGTGACTACAAGACTTCTGAAACAGACGTCTGTAATTGGGCAGACTTCATCAAAATTGATGAAACATCATCTGCTATAGGAAGCGGCTCAGTGGTGAAAGACACTAGGTAGGGTAAATGAAAAGAAGTAGGCTAATAGGGTTCTTTGTTAGGTTTTAGTACGAATGATATAACCTGGAGAGAGAGATGTTCTCCTGACTGTGAAGCAGTTGACCTATTTGTAGTTTGTGACAACTATCAGTTACCTTTCAAGCCAATTCAACTGCAGTCATTCAGTTACCAATTCATGGATCGTTACGTACCGGATTTAGTAAAACACGACACATTTTAACCACCTAGTAAATCATAAACAAAACATATCTGTAAAAAACAAATAGGTTGGTCTACCTTAACTTGTGAAATTCCACCTCACGAAGAAAATAAATGAGAAAAAGATTTATGGGGATGTGGTGGGGGAATATAATTTCTGTAAAACTAAATATAAATGTTGGTATTCAGTATTAATTAAGCAAAGGGTGTTCAACATTGTTAGGTTTCAAGTTCAGAGCTGTGTAAAGGAAGGTAAAAAAATAAAGACAAAAATATTTTGGAAGCTTGATAACCAGAAATGTCTATAGGATAAATTATTTGCAGTTTAATTTTCCAAACCATCGAGGGGACGGAGTGTGTGAGCCCTACAGGACAAAAATAAGCACCCACACACACGCAGACGCAAGCGCACACAGGAAATTTTAGGCCAAGGCTTTGCCATATTAACTGTGACCAGCACTAGTCCCGGACGAGAGTTAACAAACATACTCACTGACACACCTTTGTTCGTTTGGGGCCCCAGCTCAACAGTAAACATGTGACTCAGCCTCACTACTAATACCTGGGCACACGATTACCGACCGATTACTTTAGGCTCACAGGTCTGTGTCTGTCCGTCATTAGATGGCTCACTGGATCAGCGTTGCAGTGAAACGCTAGGCTCAAGGCTGAGGAGGCAAGTCAAGAGGGACAGACGGATGCTTTTCTCACTTAACACTGTATAGACTACACTTAGCACTGAATGCACTTAGCAAGCACGCAGGCATGTCGCAGCAACATGTTCGCTAGGCTGACACCCTCTTTCCTCACTGGCTGTCAAACCAACCCAACCATGTCAGCTCCTAACTGTAAAACTGTACACCACTTAATGTAACTTCTGAAGAAAGAGAAAGAGAGATTTTTATCCCCAGTTGATCATCCACAGTGTTAGGCTTTAACTCCAGACCGAAGCACCTACAGCATGGGCATGTTGCTGACTCATTTGGAGGGGGAAAAAACAAAAGAAGACAACACCACTTCTCCTGCTTGTCTGTGAGTGCAGGTGAGAAGCCCTCCCCTCTCATCATTATCACCAGGTACTCCCCAAGGCTGGCATGCCACCCTACATCTCCACAGACATAACAGGATGGCCGCACACGCAACTTAAAAGGCTAATAAAGTACACAAATGCTTAAGTGTTATGGAAACAATCTACAAAAAGACAATTTTGAGCAGTGGGTCTCACTGACTTCACATAAACCCCCCTCACCACACACACACTCACCCTTAGATGTGGCGGTCATCCCGTCAGACTTGGTAAAGTCTATCTTGGTGTAGGCGTCATTGTTCTCCGTTACAGGCACCGCCGAGCTACCTGTGGGGGCGTTAGGACCAGGCCCGGTTTCGTGCCCGGCTCCCCCCTGCTGCTGTTGGGCTACGGGGAACGGGTCCAAGTCCCGGTCTCCTCGAAGCTCCAGGGCCATGTAGTTGAGTCCGTTCTGGTACCCCATTGACACGTTCCTGCACGTCAGACCTCCGGCAGGGCCCCCGGATGAGACAGAGGCCAGGCCGGGTTCAGAAGGCCCTGGCTGGGGAGGGAGAGCGGCAGAATCCCCACCCACACCTTCCACACACAACCAAACACTGTCAAAGGAGCCCGTCAACTTGGAGCCCTCGGCCGGTTGGGCTCCATTTAAGGCCAGGGGATTGGCCGAGCATAGGGGGGGGTTGGCGCCGGAGTTCGCACCTCCCCCACCCCCTGGGGTGGTCGAGGAGGAGAAGGTTTCGGAGCTGTGCCGGCGTCGGCCCTGTGGGTCGGCGCGTACCACCTTGGGCGGCTCGGGCTGGGGGCCGGAGCAGGAGGGAGGTGGGGCGTGGTGTGGTGGTAAGGTGGGAGGGTAACGCCCCTCCAGCAGGTGCTGCAGCATGGCAGTGGGGCTGCTCCGCAACCCCTCACCCCCACTCAGATTGAAGGTCATGTCGGTGTAGTCGTCGGCTCCCATCCGCCAGTGAGCTCTGGATGACCCGGGGGAACCGCTCAGGGAGGTGCCAGAGGCCAGGGGTCGGATGTAGCTGGGTGGGTTCCAGGGGGCCACCAGAGAGGGTCTGGGCGACTGGTTCTTAGCCAGACGGCCTCCGTCGTCACTCCCGCCACCTCCAACCCCCACCTCCACGCTCATATAGTCCTGGTTCTGAGGTTGGGGAGGTGAGCGGCGCTGAGCGGCCGTGCCTGGCAAGGGTGAGCCATCCTGGGCAGGCAGAGGGCAGGACGTGGGGGGTCTGAAGCGGTCCCCAAACTCAATGTTGATGTACTCCCCGGGGCTAGGGGGCCCCTCGGTGGCGGCCGTCTCGCTGACCCTCAGTGACCCGTGGAAGCTGCGACGGCCCAGGGGGAGGCGGTTGGGACGGACCGGGGTTGACCGTCGGTCCCCGTTGACTGCCTGATGGTGCGCCCCATAGGGAGGGGGCGGGTGAGTGTGTGGGGTATCTGGGCCCGAAACACTACCCCTCTCTGCAGTGTTGCCGGTCGCAACCTGGGAGTAGACCGGTTTGGCTGGAGAGCTCATGGGGACGTATTCGTTATGCTCGCTTGTTTCTCTAGCAATGGGGGCCTTGTATGAGCGAGGCAGAGAGAAGTAGGGGCTGTAGGATTTCGGGGTACCTTCTGCGGTGCTCAGTGCGTAGTATCCGGCCTCATTCGGTGGCTTCCGCACCCCCACAGCGCCACTGTAAGACATGTCCATGTAGCCTCCGTTCTCGAGCCGCTCAACGCCATCACCTACATCCGGGCCCGCGTCGCCGGTCCTTCTATGGGGGCTCGGAGAGGCCTGGACTGGGGAAGACGAGCTCCGTCCTCCCGGTAACATCATCATGTAACCGTGAGGGTCTGTGGGTTGGTTGGGCAGGCGCGGGGCTTGGCTAGATGCCTGGGGGGAAGTCAGGGGAGGGTGGTGACGCTGAGAGCCGGGCTGCATGGGCACATAGTCGGGCAGGTCACGAGGCGAGGCAGCCACACCGCACAACATAGGCATGTAGCCGCTGTCCTCCTTGGCCGAGGAGGAGGAGGTGGGAGGGCGGCCTTGGCTGTGCTCAGAGCACGAGCTGTAGTCGGAGCGCAATGAGGAAGAGGACGACGAGGGCTGGTTGCCGCTGCCAACCCGGCCCAGCGACAGAGCCTCCCCTGAGGCCGCCGACTCGTCCAGCGAGAAGGTCGTCTGGGTCATCTTCTGGTACACCGCCACGCATCCCTGGGCTCCGGGCCGGGTAAACGAGTGCGTCCGCCGCCTTAGTGAGCGGTCGTCATCCGCCGACGTGCTCTCATCCCGGTGGGGGGTCTCCGCGCCCCCGAGGCTGCTCCCACCAGTTGCCCCGAAAACCTCACGGTGCCAACCCATGGCCATGTAGTCACTCAGACAGTTCTCCTCTCTGATTGGCGGGGTGTTCCCCAGCGAGTCGGGTGTGTTGCTCCGGACTCGGAAGTAGCGGAAGTCTCCGGGGCTCGAGCCATACTCGTCGGACGAGTTGAAGCCTCCGTCCGAGGGGGAACCGCAAATTGAGGCGCTGGAGGGCCTGGTGAGGGTGTCGGAAACTGAGCCGTGCCCGCTACTACTTGACACGCTGACGGGGGACGTGGTGGAGGGGAAATGCGAGACGGGGAGTGAGGCAGAGCGGGCGTGGTATGCGGAGCCTGGAGGCGCCCTAGCATAGCGCCCACCGCCCGCGGAGCTCCCGGCACTGCCAGCCCCTCCCCCGCCATCCTGGCGCCCCAGGTGGATGCGAGCAGTATTCAAATGGATCAGGCTGCCGGTGACGGAGCGGAATGGGCGGTTCATTGTCCCCTCGCCCTCACTTGACGTCCTGAAGCGGTAGCCGCTGGCGCCAGAGCTCTTGCTGGATGGCGGTGTACCAACCACCGACTCGGTCCGGGACCGGCGCTGTAGACCCGTCTGGCTCGGCGGCAGGTTACCTAGGTGACGGCGGGTGGTGATAAACGCAATAGGATTGGAGCCTGATGATTGGCTCTTGCTCCGGGGGCGGAATTCGGCAAAGGCCTTCAGAGCCTTCATGGTCTCAAGGATGGTCTCATGCATGTTCTGGGCCACGACGGAGTCATCCACCTGCATCCATATCTCCCCCGGTCCAATAGAGGACGAGCGACCCACCTCAATGAAGAAGAAGCTTTCTGAGTGTCCACATCGCCTGATGTTCATTAGCTGGAGATTAACGTACGGCGTCTCCGAGTTCAGTTTAAGCAGGTGGATTGTTTTGGTAGAAAGACATAACCGATACACACCTGTGAGGTTCTTGGTCTGGCCCAGCCCTTTTGGTTTCACATTCACCTGCCACACCTCTTTGAAAACCGTACCTGGTGTGACTGTACCGTAGCCATCATCCAACTCGTCAGAGTCGAGGTGGCCCTTTTTCCCCTCACTCATCAGTTCACTCAGTGCTACAAACCAGTCCTCTTGCTCCTGCTCATTTTCAGCCACAATAGCAAAGTATTCATCCTTAGTATAGAGGGCTATAAGGTGTTTGTTCTTGGAATCCGCTCTTTTGTTGACGGTAAAGCACTGATAGAGATAGATCACCCGTTTCGGAGGAGAAGGGGCAACTGCACCGGACGCAGCAGCCGCAGCAGCAGACCGCAGGCTATTACGGAATTTTTTCTCGCTGTCATAGTACTCCAGCCGGCTGAGGCCTAGGTGGCTGGCTGCTCTCAGCACGAAAAATCTCTTGTGCCCGTGCTTTTGTTTCCGCAGGTAGCCACACTTCCGAATGTCGTCCACAACAACTTCTGAGGTAGCCACGCTAATGTTAGCACTCGCAGCTAGTTGTATAGCGGCAGACGCAGCGTTTACCGACGCGGCGAGTGCGTGGTGGCTAGCAGCGGGGTCCTCATGTACTAGGTTCAAAGACGACGCGGGGGCTTTTCTTAACGGGGATTCCGTTATGTTTTCGCCGGAGAGATGCTGCTGTTGAGGACTCGCTGCCTGGTAGTGGTGCGACAGGGGTTGTTGTTGTTCTTTGGGCAACGAGCTCTGGGGGTAGTGATGGTGGCTGTGGTGGTTGGAGGGCGGCAAGGGTTGATGGAAACGTACTCCGCTGCCGCCACCGATATTCAATAACGGGGAAGGGGGTTCCCCGATTGAGGTGTCGCCGTTGGCTGTCGAAGCCGCTGGTTTCGTCCCGATGCCCCTCTGTTGCGTCTCCACCAACAACATAGTGGCCTTGCTTTCCTGGTAATTCATGAAATTTGCCATTTAGAGAACACAACCAAAGGTCACTTTACCTAAGCCGTGCTGTGGACCTGGACCCCATTCTTGTTTTGGAGACGGGCTCCGGCTGGCTCTGTGTTGTGCTGTAGCTACACGGCGCGATGGTTAGCTAACGATACAATCCAAGCAGCAATTTGTTGGATGGATTAAAAGGGCCGGTCCAAGCTTCTTCGTGAAAAACTGGTATCCAATAAGGGCTTTAGGAAATTAAGCCCGCCGAGTGCACCATAACCACGTTCACCCCGGTTTCTTTAATCGTTGGAATCCAAGCTAGCTAGCTACCGTTAGCTGGCTAGCAATCTGTCCCCTTCTACCTCTGTGTAGCTACACATCTCTACAGAGCAGAGCACAAACAACACGTGACCCGTGCGTCATCTCTAAGCAGGCGGAACAATGATCTAGACTATGATTTTCATTGGATGCTTAGATAAGTTGACAAGCGTTGACAGGCAAACAAACCAATTGTTGTGGGCTATTGGTCTTGTACGTCAACACGGCGCACCAATAATAACGCAAGGAGTTTCATTAATGTAAAAAGAGGAGGGTACGTTATGTACATGATCGACAGATAACTGGCCAATGATGATAACGGAATAATGATCTGTGTATGTTGATGCTACCACTCCCATTGGATAATAAAGTGGATTGACGTTGAGGTTATCTAATCATAGTGTGTGGACACGTTTTAGTTGAAAAATGCCCTCCCGCAAATTGCAAGTTCCTCCTTTCCAACTGGGATCCTAACTAGGCATTGAAGGACTTGGGCAAAACGGGCCTCACAACAAACCCTTTGACCCTTTTATCTCGTACTCAGTTCATGTGCAGATTCAAAAAAACTGGGCTCTCCTAAAACCATTGTAATTGCAGGGGGAGATATCACTAAACTGATAGCACCTAACAAATTATTTTCAGATCTTCTTAATTGGAAGTGCCAGGGGTCACAATGATTATGATGGTGTTTATAAAAATGTGGTGTTTTTTGTTTGTTTTGTGTGGTAATAATCATATTATTTTAGTGCCGCAGTGTAGGTATAGCATCTGAATAGTAACTGACACGTTGCCACCCACTGAGCAAAATAGGTCTTTTCAACATCTATTCAACATCTTTTCAACCAAGAAGACATCTTTTCATCATCCCATGCTCAGTGGACAGGTCCAATCCCTGAACTGGCAAAAAAATCTGTCATTCTCTCCCTGAGCAAATCAGTTCACCCTAACTGCTTCCAGGTCATTGCTGAAAATGTGAATGTGTTCTCAGAAATACACACATGGTAAAAACAAAAGGTGTGTAAAATGAGTTGGCTTTGCAATGTTTTTGCTTTGTTGTGGCAGCCTGGCGCTTGAGCAATAATTTACCTGAAACATCCTTTCTAGTGAAGCCCCAGAGACACAGAGATTTGTTTAAAGTAAAATAATTAGTGGTTTATCTATCCCAAAACATAATTTAAAACTCTACAATATCTTTTTCCGTGCATTATTTTACATGGGACTTCTTGGATTGGACTATTCCTTTGCTGATATATCTGTAATTAATTATAACACTTTTAATAGTCATTGTTCTGTAATTGTCGTTACTTTCGTTACACATCAGATTGAAAAATGGGAATAGTGTCCTCTACTGGTTACCTTAGCACATTACAGTAGGCCTGCCCTTCCCATTGTACTCAGATCTAAATCCATTTGACAATAACCAGACCTTAAAAATATGTTATAATCTTGATTAAGAAATTTTTTGAGTAAGAACTATTTCCTCGGGTGTACTTTAGCTCAGGGATTCTGGAAATGATCATCTAAATTTGTGTCTTACTATTAACAACAATTAACATTTATATTATTTTGAAAGGCTGGAAGACCTGTATACATTTTAGGGCTGGTAAGCAGCATGACCAACTGGTATAAATTAAATTGGTTTATACAGTTTTTTCCTGCCAGCTATAAGTTATCACTCGCGTCTCATATTCCGAATGTAACCTTCTGGCTAAAGTTTGTCAACCCACTCTCTAAAACCAAATGGTTCGAATCAAAATGTATATCCTATCTTAATCTATCAGGCAGATAGTAGTGGTTGAAGGTTGTGCCCATGGGGATTTTAATAGGCATATTTTTTGTTTAAATCTAACAAAAGTAAATAAAAAGTGGAATTGTTGCACAAATTCTAATGAGGAGTGGAAGGAGTGGTCCTCATGGTGTAGCCAACTGTACTCTCATGATAAATTTACAATTTCAAACCAATGTAACATTGAGTTCACCAAATCTCTGACTTTTTTTCAGAAAACATTTCTGCAGTGTTGAAGGTACCCAACAGTGGCTCCACCACCAACACTCTTCCTGAGCAATCGGGGGAGAAGGGACTTGAACGGGGAGGTGGGCAGAACCTGATAGCAACTTTGGCAGAGCTCCAAAGTTCCTGTGTGGAAATGGTACAACTTTCCAGAAGACAACCATCTCTGCAGCACACACCAGCTGGGCCTTTATGGTAGAGTGGCCAGACAAAAGCTACTCCTCAGAAAAGGCCCACGACAGCCCACTTAGACTCCCAGACCTAAAGGACTCCCAGACCATGAGAAACGTGATTATCTGGTCTGAAACCAAGATCAAAGTATATGGCCTGAATGCCAAGGTTGACATCCAGAGGAAACCAGGCACCGCTCATCACCTGACCAATAGAATCCCTATGGGGAAACATGATGGTGGCAGTATCATGCTGTGGGGGTGTTTCTCAGTGACAAGGACTGGGAGACTGATCCATGGGCTCTTGTTAAGATCAATGGCATAATGAATTCTTCTTAGTACCAGGATATTTCAACACAAAACCTGGTTGCCTCTGCTAGGAGATTGAGACTTGGATGGACTTTTCAACAAGTCGATGACCCCAGAAATACATCAAAATCAACACAGAAATGTTTTCGGGACAACAAAATCAATGTTTTATAATGGCCATCCCAGTCTCCGGACATTAATCCAATTGAAAACTTGTGGATTGAATTTAATAGGGCAGTCCAAAAGCCCAAACCTGATACTATTAAGGATGTTGAAATGATCTGCATGGAGGAGTGGTCTAAGATCCCCCCAAATGTGTGCGCTAACCTTGTCAAAGGCTGAGTTCTATTATAAATTCCAGGGGTGGCTTCAAGGAATATAGATTGGTGCCAAAACTTCTGAAACCTGTTTTGCAAAAAACGTCATACTCATTAAAATGTTTTGGGTTTGAGAAATAATTGTGTAGTAATGAAAGTACAGGTGCATCTAAAAAAATTAGAATATTGTGGAAAAGTTCATTTTCTTCCATAATTCTTATCAAAAAGTGAGACCTTCATATATTCTAGATTTTTTACACAAAAAGTGAAACACTTCAAACCTTTTTTGTTTCAATCTTGATGATTACAGCTTACAGCTCACGGAAATCACAAATCCAGTATCTCAAATTATTAGAATAAAAAATGTATAATACAGAAATGTTGACCTGAGAAGAGCTCTAATCAGCTAATTAACTCCCTGAGCCTTCAGTACACACAACCACAATCATGGGAAAGACTGCTGACTTGACAGTTGTCCAGAAGACATTGATTGACACCATCCACGAGGAGGGTAAGCCACAGATCATTGCGGAAACGGCTGCCTGTTCACAGAATGCTGTATCCAATTTTTTTGATTGTATATGGCTGTATACAATCAAAAAAGTGACACCTTCATATATTCTCTAGATTAATTACACATGAAGTGTAACACCTGTATATGGCTCCCCATTTTGATTGAACCTAAAATATGACACATTGTTTATGTTGTTTATTTTTGCTAATAATTACTGTAAATACGTAGTTGGAGCCAAACACAGTATATATTATTGTACCAAAAAAATGGAAAATATATTGTCTGGAGCGGTTTTGCTGTTTTCGGGGTGTGAGTTCAACAACCAGACTTCTGAATGCAACTAAGCATGCTGGGTAAAACGTTTTTTTGTTTATATTTGAAAAATCCAATAAAGCAGCTTTTAGTGTATCAATATTAATTCAAGAAATTACTGACAGTATTGATAGTTTTGGGCCCTAAGACTTTTTGGAGTTAAATACTCCAAACAAGGTCATTTCCACTTGTATCCAAAAGCAAATATTTCCCCTTATATACTCATATAATCCCCCCAAAATAATGTTTTTAATTCTAAAAAGGCAATTTTCCTGCTTGACAAGAATGGTCACAACTTTCAAGAATCTCTGACTTAAATGAATATTGTATTGTGGTTTTCTGGTTGTTTCATCCTAAAGTTACATGTAATTGTGGCAGATCTGCTTCCTTAATTGGAAGACTCACCAATCTGGTTAAGGTTGACCCTTCTAGACATAATGTCCTTCTAGGAGCAGGATGGCCAGGCCAATGAAGCAGTGGATCATCGCAGCTGCTGCGTCTATTCTCTCTGCCACCAGAGGGCGATGTAAACTGACCTGGGACATATTTTATATGACAACTGACCTAGACCTGGGACATATTTTAGCGCATACATGTTGGCTATAAAAATATTTTCGGTCATTAATCAGGCACCCTCATCAATAACTTTCAGAAACCTTTAGGGTTAAGTACCTTTTGCCAGGAAACAACAACATGTTCTTGATTTTCTTCATGATGTATCAGGTTTTTAAACCAGAGACTTATTAGTAAGTGGCCCAGAGCTGCTACCCACATTTACATACATACCCCTGATAAATGCACATTTTTCATAACCGTTAATTAATATTTTGGAATTTTGGCAATAAAGGAGCGTCCCCAGAGTAGGACTAAATTGGGGATACCATCTGTACACTTTGTCTACAATACATTTGCTGTCAAAGTTTTGTGCAATTGCGAAGTAGTGGTTGCACTTGGACAGAAAGTCTTTAGGATATTCCAATAGACTTCCAATCATCATGCTAAAATTAGTAAGCATCTCACGAAACTACCTGTAACTTCCTTCATAATGGACAAAGACACCTAAAAATGGTATCCGGACGTTCACTTGTAAAATAAAAACATCTCTGCCAAAATCCTGAACAATCCTTCTAAGTTTAAGAATAGATTTTCTAATTTATTTAATTAAAAAGCTATTCAGAATACCAAGATACACAGTTGTTGATCTAGGAAACATGTTTATTGTAACAGTGTCCCACTATGGTTAATTGAACTATATTGTTACGCTATAAGACCTTTTGCTGTTTGTCTGGGTCAACACATGGGTCATGAAAGTGCATAGATGTGGGTGAATAGACCTGTAGTCAAGGCAAGAACAATCTGAAATGTAAGCCATGCTAACAAGTCACAATACACAATTAAACATAAAAACAATCAACACTGGTAAACACACAAATGAAAACCTCTTTAAATGTTTTACAACACAGGCATGTGGAAGTTATAAGAGACAAAACATTTCTTAATAATATCCATACAGAAATATTAGTGAATAGAATGCATGCTTATGCAGAGAAGTCCTACATGGAAGCTTTGATCGATTAATCTTCACGTAGAAAGTGCCTCAGCGAGCGCGTATTGTACATTGCAACACTTATATAATAATATAAAAACCAAACACCTTTAGTGAGTGATTCCACAGAAACTACTGTACACGTTATATTAACATATGTCCCCTTATATAGGGACATTAGTCTTTACACATGTAATAAGCCACCAGTGAAACCTCTGCCTATTAATATCTAGAATAATTTTTTATAAGAACATACTTTTTTATAAGAACTCAAGAAAAACCACTAAAAAAACACAGCTTTTGCTTCACTAAAGCGGAAGACGGACTAAGTCGGCAGACGGACTCTGGTTGTGGTAGGAAACTTGACAATTGCCTGACAACATTTTGCCAGGGCATAATTACAGGAGGGTGAGAAGGAGGGGTGTAGCAGAAGAGAAGAAAGGAAGCAGGAGGAACAAGCTTTGAGCAAAGCGTTCATCCCCTGACAGATCCAATCCGGGGTTTGCTGAGAACACAGTTGGGCTAATAGCCTTATACTAATCCCTCGTGTGACTGCCATCATCCTCCCATTCAGCAAGGTGCAGTAATCTCCACCCGGCACAGCAGACGCTTTCAACCCCCACCCCCTTCTCTCGTCTCTAGGTTTGTCTTCCTGTTTCTTTCAGGGCTTGCGATATCCAATCCATTAACAGATACTTGCCGAAAGTCAACAAAATCACAAGCTGGTCGCAGGACAGTCTTACGTTTGGCGTTTCACTTTCCAAGGTAACCGTAGCAGGATGACGATATGTGACTCAAAATGAATAGAGAATAAGTCTTACAAACCAGGAGTCATAATACCCAAAGTGTTGTCGATACATAACCTCGTCCCCAGGCTGCTATTGAGGGTAGTGCATAAACATCCTGCAATATAAACCGCTTAAAATTAGCCTTTACTGGGAACCAATGTTGGTTCATACAAATTACAAACAGTGGTTCTCTTTGATTATCCCCAAGATGCATTTTTTTAAATGAGCAAAACAAGGCTTTGCTGTAGTTCCCATGATGCCAGTCTTTGGCTAAGTTCAAAAGTCAGTGATAGTGCGTCATGTATTCTCGCCCTGGTCCTAACTGGTCAGCAGTGGTGCGACACAACTTCTGACTGGTCAGTGGCAGTGTCTCTTAATGTCCGATTGATCGGTGGGAGTGCCTTGTTATGCCCGATTGGCCAGTGGCAGTGAGTCAGTGACGTCTGATAGGTCAGTCGTGATGCATGTGGTGGTGCATCATGATGTTTTCATCGTCCACCATAGTGATTTGAGCAACCGTTCGGACAGTGGAGATCTTCTTAACCGCCTTCTGGAGGAGCCGTCTGAAGTCCTTATTGCTCTCGTGGACAGATCTGGAAAACACAGATGACAAGGGTGAGAGTGAGTTAGCCCAGTCAGAGAGCCCAAAACCTCAATTCGAAAGGGCATGGTAACGCATGTAGAAAGTAGGGCCACAAACATTTTTGTATTTAGTAAATTTACATGAAACTACAACTTCAGCCATGGTTAACCCAGTAACATTACACGGAGAGTAATTAAAGAGTGCTGTGAATGTCAACATATTTGAATGTTGACCAACTCTCTGAACACAAAGTTTGACTAAATGGAATTCACATCCGGGCCTTGAGAGGCAGATTTGACAGACACACACATATTATAGATTTTAGGCGAGCCAGGCTAAAAGACCACAACTTCTGCAAGCCCATGTTGTAAAAATACTCTTGGCAATATCTGAAAATACATAATGTCAGTTTGTTACATTTTCAACTAGCTCCTGTCTGAGAAATACTAGACCCAGAATAGCAAGATAATTAATTTCCAATCCAGTATGTCAACTTTTCTCAACCAGTTTAGGCAATAGTCAATCCATGACATTAATCATTGATTGAAAAAGCAGACATCATCAACTCTGTTGAAGATACAGGTGAATGACAACAAATGGGTTTTCATTTGGACAACTAGTAAATGTGTCTACAAAAAATGACAGAATTCAGAAACACACACACACAAGACTCATGGGTTGAAACTAAACAACATACAAGCATAACATACAATGCAAACAACATATATGTGGTTTTCCACCTATACAGAAAGCAGTATTATTGGCAGATAATATTAAGTTGCTTTAAACTTTAAAGTAACTATAAACTTACTAATTGCTTAATATGTATATGAGCTGAATATAGTGCGTTCTCTTCTGGTTTGCTCTATTGATTTTTTGGCAATAGTGCTTTCAAAGCTGTTCTATATTTATCCATATTAAGTTAACAAGTGAAGCTCAGGCTGTGATTCAATCAAAAGCATGTTTCCAGCAAATCCCAGCTTCAAACTTGTGCCTTTGACCAAATCCCAGCTTCAAACTTGTAAAGTAGAAGAACTGAGTTTAAAATACATATTTAAATGGCGGTGGGCTGACCCCGAACAAAAAAAGGTTTTTGTAAGGATTG
The DNA here is from genome assembly GCA_016801175.1 of Esox masquinongy. Classification (NCBI taxonomy): domain Eukaryota; kingdom Metazoa; phylum Chordata; class Actinopteri; order Esociformes; family Esocidae; genus Esox; species Esox masquinongy. Next base: position 92,098 of record JACXGI010000103.1, read on the forward strand.
CAGCTAGCCCCGAGTCCCAAACTACAGTTCGTAAAAAGGCCAAACAAGTAATGTTATACATTTTCCATGCATAACATTACCTTATGTAATTCAGTTATTCTTCTTTGCAAGCTGTTGCAGTTGCTCGGCTTTTTTCTTCTTGTACCTGGCTATCTCCTCCATCTGCAGGCCATGAGCCATTTGCCTGTGAAAACGAATCGGACACAGAGGTAGGATCAACAAAGCAGGACACAGAAGCAGTGCAGGAGAGACAGGCGAGGGACGGTAGGAGGGTGTATCTTACCCTTTCTTCAATTCGGGTGGGACCGGAAGAGGTTTGGTAAAGTTGTCCTTCCCTATGAGCCAGTACGTCTGCTCGGTTCCTCCTTTTCCCTGCGGAGAGAATAGCAGAGAGAGAGAGAGAGAGAGAGAGAGCAAGAGAGAGAGAGAGAAAGTGGGAGAGATTTCTAGCTGAGCTTTAACTGAGTTTTAGAGAATTCATTCACAGAATTATCAGGGGCCGCTGGAAAATTCCAAGGGAGTTCGCGACATTTAAGTAAAGAAAAAAAATGGTCAAAACTAAAATATATGTAAAGTTAAAACATTTTTACCAAATACTGTAGTTCCAAATAAATTTATTCAAAATAAATTCACAATTACTTGTAATACACATTACCTGGCAAAACCTCACATGAACCCTAAAAATATATTTAAACATACATACATACTATACTTTAAAGGGGAGATGAGTTATGGGGGTTCTAGAGCATTCTAAAGAGTTTTCTTTCCATAAGGGGAGGTTTAAGGGAATACTAGAGATTTTTAGGTGAGTTCTTGAGTCCTAAGTGAGTTCTATATGGTTTTTGATATGTTCTATAGAAATCTAAAGGAGTTCAAGAGAGTTCAAGGGGAGTTCTATGCTGAGCTTTAGGTAGTTCTACATATTTCATAGCTTACTGTACATAACACTGATGCTTTACCTTTAAGTCGGTCCTGCCTCTTAACTGGACCTTGTATCCTGCCTTGAGTTCCAAGAGGATTTTAACTGTACTGTTATGGACGTGGATTCGGTACGCTACAAATACAAGCGGCAGGTCACTTCCAAAGTCAAGTTTTTGCAGAAGCTTCCGGGCTCTGTCAATCATCTACCAGTGACATTTCCTTCAAAAGTAAGCAAACAACACACTAGATTGTACCTGTATTAAAGTACATGGATGTGTGACTTACGCGACCCAGTAGACTCCATGCGTGAGGCGGTGGTGACCGTGTCTCCGAATAAACAATATCTGGGCATGGTCAGTCCCACCACTCCAGCTACACACGGACCTATTGGACACACAGAGGTCCGGTGTGTGGGTGTTCAGTTCAATTTAATGGGATCCTCATTAGCTATAGCACATGCAGTGGTTACTCATTCTGGGATCCACATAAAAAATAATCAAACACAACAGATTACATTTATCGAGAAGACAATATGCTATTACATGTTAAATCCAAAAAACAAATACAAATAACCTAAGTAAATCTATAAAAAAAATGAATAATGGCAAGACACTAAGAAACAAAGACAAAAATATTTGAATTTTAATCACATCCACATTAATATTCTTACAGTACGGTTAAATTACAGATTTAGGAAGAGGTTAGGTGCGTGATATATATATATATATATATATACAGCTCCGGAAAAAACATAAACCAACATAATCGACTCCATGCTGAGGATGCTGGAGCAGTACTCGTCTAACCTGGAGGAACTGATCAGAAAGCGGACAGAGGAGCTGGAGATAGAGAAGCAGAAGACCGAGAAACTGCTCACTCAGATGCTGCCACCGTGAGCCATATACAGCTCCGGAAAAAATTAAGAGACCACTGCACCTTTTTCTTTCCTTTCCAAAAAAGTTGAAAAATAAAGTTTTGAGTGAGGAACAGAAGTGCTCAATATGCAGTGGTCTCTTAATTTTAACCCTTCTGTTCCTCACTCAACCTTCTTTTTCAACTTTTTTGGAAAAAATTAAGAGACCACTCCTAATTTTTCTTAAATCAGCATCTCGACATGTATGGCAGCCATTCCATTCCAGTGTCTGTTAAATTCCAACACAACACAGGCACACCTTATTTTACTTAATGAGGTACTGATTAGGTGATTACCTGAACCAAATCTAATTTAACGTGGAAAAGTATAAAAACCACTGCTGTGGTAATCACTATCCTCTTGCAATATATATATATATATATATTTTGTCTACCTGAGTTACGTCTTATGGCAAAGCATTTCTCTATGATGTGGCTTTATAACTGGCTAATGCATTACATTTGTTTTTGGTGTGGTGACATATGTCTGTTCGAAGAGTATACAAACATATCATACAAGTGGCTAGACCCCAAAGAAATCTTTTTTCAACCCTTACCCATGAAAGGTAGTCACACGTGGTGTTAATGTTAGTTCTGTGCGAGCTATTGAGGAAAGGGCATGCTGCTCTGTTTTAAACCAGTAGCATCTTTGCTACAGTAGGTCTTTCTTTGCTGCAGCTAAGCATGCTACTGGACAGTAATCAAGATGGGACAACACCAGAGCCTGAACCCCTGAATACAGCTGATGTTTGTCAAAACACATGAACTTCTTTTGTATAACACACGTTACCCTCTCCATTTTTAAAACAACTTTGTCAATATGACCTTGACCATGATAACACAGCATCCAGTTTAACTCCTAACAGTTTTGTCTTTTCAACCTGCTCAAAGGTCACACCCTTTATGCACAACTCCGGATGAGCTTAGGCCTTATATAGAGAATATATACTAATCGTAATACTGAATGTAACTATTTGTTTCGAATCTAGGTGAGCTCACTGGCTTTGTGTTCTGACATGTATAATACAGTATCATTTGGAAGAATTAGGATACGGTAGTTTTAGCCTCATATAAAATAAATCATTAGTAAAAATAAGAAAGATAATTGGTCCACACTCCACCCCCTCACCTGAATGTAGTCCTATACGTATTCGTACAGGGACTTCTGGCATGTGTCTCATCTTAAACGTCCCCACAGCACTAAGAATGTCCAGCGCCATGTTGGCTATCTCTGCCGCGTGCCGGTTTCCGTTGGCAACCGGTAACCCTGACGCCACCATGTAGGCATCACCTATCGTCTCCACCTATGAAACAACAGGAGAGGGAATGAGGAACATTTTGATTGGACGACTAACTTCAGGCAATATCGGGGATGAAAATATGCTGGTACTGTCTGACGCAGCATCCTAGCAAAATGAATAAATAGGGGTACCGCCGTACCGGTAAAATGTGTCTCTCACATTATTAACAAAGAAATGCACTATATAAAATTGCAAGTCCGCAGGAATTGACCTTCACACTACGTTGGGTGAGAACACCATAATGCGGCAGAGCAGGAGACGAGCATTCAGCAGTGGACGTGTCAAATCAGACTGCAAGTGTTGTGGGCCTAACGACAAAATGTCAGTACACTTAGTTGGGAGTGCGCTTAATCACTCTCCGTGTCTGTACCTTATACACGTCATGGTTGCCGATGATGGCGTCGAAGAGCGTGTAGAGGTCATTGAGAAGGTCAACCACCTCGATGGGCTCGCTGTGGGCTGAGATGGTGGTAAATCCCACGATGTCACTGAAGTACAGTGTCACACTGTCAAAGTACTCGGGTTCCACTGTGCCGCCCACCTTCAGGGCGTCCGCCACCGACCTAGGACAGAGGCCGACATTACAGGTGTGATAGTAAAACCTGAAAAGGATTTTAGCCGGTCCCCACTAGGGAAAAGGGTATTTCAAAGTTAGGTTTAGGGCAAAATGTATAATTACGTTATAAGGTTATGTTTAGGCGTTAGGGCTACTGTAGTTTCCCCATAAAGGTTAGGGGACTGAGGTTAAGGTCTGGGTCAGGATTTGGTCAAGTGTAAGGGTGTATGGATCAAGGATAAAAAAATGTGTGTGTGTATGTGTGTTCAGTGTCATTATACAGCTCCGGAAAAAATTAAGAGACCACTGCACCTTTTTCTTTCCTTTACAAAAAAGTTGAAAAGGAAGGTTTTGAGTGAGGAACAGAAGGGTTAAAATTAAGAGACCACTGCAAATTGAACGCTTCTGTTCCTCACTCAAAACTTTATTTTTCAACTTTTTTGGAAAGGAAAGAAAAAGGTGCAGTGGTCTCTTAATTTTTTCCGGAGCTGTATATGGCTCACGGTGGCAGCATCTGAGTGAGCAGTTTCTCGGTCTTCTGCTTCTCTATCTCCAGCTCCTCTGTCCGCTCTCTGATCAGTTCCTCCAGGTTAGACGAGTACTGCTCCAGCATCCTCAGCATGGAGTCGATTATGTTGGTCTTCCTGCCCTTGTTGATGTTCTTGAACTGGGGAATAATAGATAAGAATTGAGAAAAGTAGAGAGAAATGGTGAGAAGAGGGGAATGAGAGCAAGAAAGAGGGATAAAGAGGGAGAGAGTCTGGGTCCAATAAGGATATTCATCGAGGCAAATATAATACCAACAGAAAATTGATTTCCAGGATTTATTCATGTTTACAAACGGAGAGGGGTCTTTTAACAATGTATGTTAAATCGAAGTGGGAAAAAGAAGCTAATATAAAATTAACTGAGGATGACTGGTTAAACATATGTATGACACAGTCTACCACCTCTAGCTCAAATCAGTGGAGGGAATTCACCTGGAAAACATTTTAAGGTTCTTTATAA
>JACXGI010000103.1:114808-168027 GCA_016801175.1 Esox masquinongy
CTGAGTCCGCTGGGAGTTGTTGCAATGAAGCAGGGCATTTATCATGAACTGGATATCATGTAATTCAGGGGGAAAAAGTGGTAAAACTACATGATTATTATTATTTGTAATCAGTTCTGCTGGCGTAAGAGGGATAGGTCTCCAGGAGCAGGGTTGGGTAGCCCTGACTTAACCATTAACCTCACTACGTAGTACCTTCCTTAGCAGGGTTGGGTAGCCCTGACTTAACCATTAACCTCACTACGTAGTACCTTCTAAGCAGGGTTGGGTAGCCCTGACTTAACCATTAACCTCACTACGTAGTACCTTCCTTAGCAGGGTTGGGTAGCCCTGACTTAACCATTAACCTCACTACGTAGTACCTTCTAAGCAGGGTTGGGTAGCCCTGACTTAACCATTAACCTCACTACGTAGTACCTTCCTTACTGCAGCAGGAAGACTAGGCAAATAGCTTATGGACATTAAGTGTCAGGGGCAGAACTTAGCTTTCCCTCCCATAGGGTCAAAGGCTTGGTCACACTCCCCTCCCTCTATATTACTACCTGACTTCCCACAGCAGATAACATGAATTCTCGTAATATTTGAGGAAGTTTCATCTACCATGATGAACATCTACCCTTTCTCACTTGACGATATTATGCTGCTGCTGTCATTGTAACATTAGGTCTATCTCATGCTTGCTGCTGTTCAACAACTTTACTAAAGACGCTTGTCAAGAGCACATATTACATTAACTTACATTAATGTATCGTGTTTCTTTTCTCTTTTGACTGGAAGACATATCGACATTCCTTTTTAACTTTTTGTTATTTTAGCTAGCAATCTTCCACAGCTCAGATCTTTACCTAAAGAGCCGGCAAGATCTGACGTGAAGCCCCCACGGTCACAGATTGGTCGATCCTAAGAATCCATTATGGATTTATAAAACATATGCATAAGGCATTCACACCAATGTCAAAATACCTATTCACTTAAATAAGTATATAGCAAATCAATAACAAAATTCATAAACATTTTGGTAACACCTTATTTTGAGAGTCCCATCCATAAGTGTGCCTGTAGATGCTCTACACATTGTCTACTGACTATCTGTAACATTTTAACTATCTACTAACCCTAACCCTTACCTATATCCTAACCCTAACCTTTATTCTATCCCCAACCTTAACCCTTACACTAAACCTTATTCTAAACCTAACCCTAACCTTTACCTTAGCAAGCAGTTGTTTATCAAACGATAGTTTGTTTAAAGTATGTTGAAAGTTTGTTGATAGTATTACTATCTATAGAACATCTACAGATGGAAATTGGGACTCTCAAAATAAATTGTAATCCAAAATGTACAGACAAATGTTCTTCTGGGCCCCTTTGATTGGCTCCCATCACCCATCGCACGCATTAAAGCTCCGCATCTGAAGCCTGAGCCATTTCATGTATTTGATCCATTTCTGATCTATCTCAGATTCATCAATAAACAAATCATCAATTCATTGATTAGGTGAATCAGGTGAGGTAGTTCAGAGGAAAAACAAAACAGTGATTCTATCCAGTAATAAATGTTTGGAATCTATTTATCTCATACACATCTCACACACACACCCAACCCTCCCCCTTGTACCTGTGTGTGGGTCTAAGATCCCAGGTCTTCCCGTCTGTGTCCAGTACCAAATAGTCAGCCAGGTTAGCACCGGACCTGTTGGTCTTAATTGGGTGGCTGAAACCCTGGAAAAGAGTGTGTGTGTCAGTACATTTAATTAGTTTTTATTTTGTACTTTACATTTCTTCACGAAGAGATAGCTGAGATCTAGATCTATTTTGCGGTTCAACATGTATTACAGCAACAATAATGATAAAAAGATCAGCCTACAAGCAGGGCCGGTTTTAGACATAAGCGACACAAGTGGCCTAAAAAATTGTAAATAAAATCTAAAATACACACATATAGAAAAGGAATCACAGTGAACAACAAAAAGGTAATTTATCCAACAATTATATTTCCTTACGGCCACCAGAACATCAAGCTCAAGGTTACTTTACAAGACATTCCATGATTGCCAAGCATCATCATGAAAAGTAATTCTTCCTAACTCTGTATAACCCTGCGTATCTCTAGGTCTAGCCAGTCTTGAGAGCGCGTTTGATAATGGCAGGTTTTCCAGTTTCCAGTGAGGTACAATAATATGGAAGTTTCTGCAGTACAGCTATTTTACAAACATGAATCAATGTCTGTCCCTTCTGGAAGTTAGGGAGTCCCACCTAACTGAAGTATATAAAAGACAACGATGTGTGCAAATGTTTGGACCAGTAATAAAACATAATGCAAGACTTTATCCAACACTTATTAATGCATATACAGTGTTGCACATTACCATAATCAAGCACTGACATAACTGGCCTGTACAAATTTGTTTCAGTGCTATGACATACGTGATTTGTTTCTAAATTAATGTTTTTTTATCTTCAGCTTTTTCACCAACTCTGCAATGTGTATTTTAAAAAAGAGATGATCATCTAACCCTGCTCCTGGGCGCCCTCCTGCCCTGCATGTTTTCGATCTCTCCATGCTCTGTCACACCTGATTCAAATGATCAGCTCATTATAAAGTCCTTCATGAGGTACATCAGGTATGTTAGGGCAGGGAGAGATCTATAACATGCAGGGAAGGGGGCCGTCCAGGAGCAGGGTTGAGAAACACTGATCTAACCAATCCCAAGGTCTGCAAGTAGGAGCATATTCTATAACAGAACCATCAAGGGTAGTCATCTTTATATTTTCCAGTTGTAGATTTTGGGACCACGGGTATATACGTAGTTTTACTCACATTTAACACCAAACCTAAAGTCTATAAGCAAGGGCGTAGGTTTATATTGTATATTGGGGGGGGGGGTCAGGGTCAATTTATCCCAGGATTTTCCCCCACGTCCCCCCCTAATTCTAAACCCCTGTCTATAAGTGAGTCTTGCAGTAGTTGAAAATCAGACTGCAGGAGTATAAATGCTTGCGCAGAAGATGGAGCTAGAGCATACAGTACAGTGTCATCAGCATAAAAAGGAAAATTACAGTGAACAGTAAAGCACCCAAAATCAAACCTTATGGAACTCCTTTCTAAACCTTAACAAATTTTTATTCAATATTATGTGTAATAATACCCTGAGATCTATCACTGAGAAAATGCTAAAACCCAAGGCCAAACCCTACGAAGGATCAATTAACAGAGCAACACAGTTTAATTTCTCATCCAAAGCTTTGGCAATACTATTCTGAATGATTGTGGTTGTTGTAGTAGTACTGCGCCCAGGTCTAAAATCACTCTGATATTTGTTCAATATGCAGTTGTCAGGTAAAAAATTATCCAACAGTACATTCACCAACAACTCTCGAATCCAATCAAGGCAAGATCATCCAAATTGATCATAACACATTTTAAGTTAGAATTTAAACTCTTTTTGGGTTTTGGGGCCATGGTCATGTGACCCATTTGGACAGCCCCACTTCTGTCAGCCAGGTACAAACAAAAAACTAAAATGTTTTGGTCCACGAGGAAACCTGAGTTAAATAAACAGTATCTATGTACCTGGAAGTCCAGGTGTCGGGTGCTTTGGGCCAGGTTCGCCCCAGACAGCCAGTCCCCTGATACTCTGACCCGGTGGACAGCATGGGCCATGAACAGGACCGAGCTGTATATGGTTCCGAACAATGGGGACACCTGGAGGGTAGGGAGACATGGAGGTTGCCGTAATGTAGAATCCAGTTCATTTAGCATAAACGCACAAACACATGGGCTTAGATAATACTCAGTGCTTCACTCAGTCACACACACAAACCTCTATTATGTGTTTACCTATTGTGGCTTAGTAACTGACTTTGCACATAGTGTTTTGATTGTATTTATGTTAGAGTAAGGGTTGTCTTGCAATCTATATCCCTTTGGCCAGCTCGTTATTGTAAATAAGAATTGTTTCTCAGTAATTTGCCATGAATACAAACTGATTTAACAAACAACCTGATTTAAGTAAGCAACTATTTATTTTGGCTGTACTTGTTGCGGCTTGACATTCCCAGCTATCTCTCCCCTGTCGACAGCCTCCTGGTAGGCCTGGTAGAAAGACATCTTGGGAGAGTCTATAGTGACAGTCAGCACAGCGTCGTAGGCCTTCATCAGCTTGCTGTTATTCTTCAGGGCAGGGTAAGTGACATTGTGGTAGGGCAGGCTGTAGAGGAGGGTGTCGTAGGGTAGGAACACCAGAGACCCCTCCGTCAGCTTCATGTCCAGGGCCGTCTCCAGTAGCAGCTTCTGGACTCCCCCTCCGATCAAGGCCGAGTGCATACACATGATGACCACTAAAGGGGAGTTATGAGAGAATGAAAATAGAAATTGGGCTGAAAAAGGAGATTTGGCTCATGTTTTAAATTGCACGCAACAGCAATCTAAGACGTGAACATGAGCTCCCACAATATTCCGACAACATCCATTGACACTCTGTGAAGCATTTCAAACTGATTGTGTCTATTTCAGTAGTGGTAATCTCGCCTCATAAGGTGAACAGTAAAAGTAGTTTAATTTAATTACTTACATCGTAGCTTTTTGGCTTTCTTGAGCTTGGCCAGTGCCTTCCGGACGCTAGTGGGGTCGTTTCCGATAGTAACCACCAGACTCACTGACATTCCATGACTCCTCAGAGAGTTGGTCACCTGCAAGAGAGGTCAAAGTAAGAAAAAACATTTTTGTGTGACAGAACATCATTGAGGACCACTCCGATAGGCTAGGTGAATCAATACAGAACTGAATGCCCAAATAATATAATTAATCTTCTATACATAAAATAATAATGAAAATAACAGACACAGTAGCAAGCACAATTTGTCCACCAAGGATCATTCACGTCTTAAGAGGATCCATTTACTTCTTCATATAAACAAAAAAACAGGCAAGCCTAGTTCAACCGGACCGCAATAGAAAGTATTGCCCTCATGAGATTCAAACCCGGGTCGCCCACGTGAAAGTTTGTGTCACTAACCACTACACCACAAACTCTACTTCGACAGGTGTCAGTATAGCCTCTCGTGTCTATGAAAAAATCCTCTTGTGCCACTGGCCGTTTTAACAGCTAATTGGCCATTTCTGAATAATATTGATACAGTTAAACTGACTAACGTTTCTTACTAAGTTTACCTCCACCACAAACAGCATCTATGAACTGTTAGCTTTTGCCACTGGCCGTTTGAACAGCTTATTCGCCATTAATAGGCTACCTGGTATCTACTAACTTCTTAGGAATAATCATAAGAATTGAGCAATTGCTAGCTAGACTGAAGATGAACATTTCCATGCCAGAAACAGACGGAATATAACCATATACAGTTTTAGTTAAGGCTCACTGTAACTTAGCTACTGTAGTCTATGTTGTAGCCAGCAAATGTGTTTGTCTATCCTGACCCAAAACGCATGCACGGATGCGTACTTCGAAAATCCACCAGAAACAGTCGCACTATAACCGTACACTGCTTTATTTCAGGCTTACTATAATGTAGTTATAGCCAACGAAGATTTCGTCTATACAGAATAATTCATAATGCGTACCTCGCTTCGCCTGCGAGGAGATACGAACTCGGGACCTATAGAAGTGAATTGTTTTAAATCACAAGTGCATACCCTATAGTCAAAAAGATAGCAGTTTATGCAGGAAGCCTGGCAAAATACCAAAAAGCCATTGTTGAGAGTGAAAATCTCCTTCAAAAGGACCAGACCACAGGCAATATTAAAAACAGTCAGGAAAGGAAATGGCTGTTGCTGGAAAGAGAGGACAATGAAAAATTCCATTCTATCTTTTAAATAAATGCTCAAATCGTCTGATCAGTAGTCTGTCTTGGCACCAGCATAATGCATCATCCATACTCCTCGTCTATCTTCTATAAACAATCTATTTTTGATCAATTTGACATCAATTAAAGGACAAATTCCTCTCAAATTTTGTGTATTGTCAAGCTGATAAAGAACAACAAAAAATGTGTTAATTTTAACCAATGGGAACAATAATTTTGGAGCGCATGGTATATAAATATGTGAGTGTATATGCTATACCATGTACACGCACACATCTACCAAGCTCCTCCCTCTGCCACTTACAACACTTGGCTAACAGGCTATTATTCTCTGTTCACCTTGCTGGCAGTCTCCACCCAGCTTTCCTCTGCGGAGGCGATGACGCCAGCGTGTGCCCAGTGGAAGTGCTGCATGAGGCTGAGCAGAACCCAGGTGGGATGGGGCATGGAGCGGGCAAATGTAGGATGGCTCCTAGCATCATCTTGCTCATAACCAACACACCCCCACGAGAACACTGCCTGGGGAAAGGAACATTAGATTGAATATTAGATTGTATTCATTTCATTTTAAATCTTGTTTTTGTTTGTTTTTGAGTCAATTAGCTGACCTTTGTTTCCAGAGCAACCTATTGATTGCATACCTTTTGTACCTTTAGTAAGATAAAGGTACAAAAGATAAATGAGGCAATCAGAATTTCAGGATGATTAGGAGGCCATGATGGTATGAAAGCTAGAATACTACTGAATAACAAGGAACTCACCACATGAAAACAATCCATCCATTACACACAGACCCACCTTGTTCCAGCCCTTGGCCAGTAGCGATGCAGAATCACAGTACCCAGGATTGGCAGGTCCTATGAAGCCTGTAGCCCGTGTATAGAAGCCCATGAAGCCATCCAGAGCCCTGGATGTCTCGCACTTCTCCTCCAGGATCACGTAATCAAACGTGGCCGCCAGTGAGAGGTTGGGGTCTCGGTTGACACGTCCAACCGCCAGCCGGGCCGCCACGCTCGGTAGCGCCTTGGCGAAGAGAGGGTCACATGACCATGGCCCCAAAACCCCGACACGGAAGCGTGTGGCATGAGCAGCAGAGGGGCCAAGTTGTCCAAGGGGAGTAAGGCACAGGAAGGCTAGGAGGAAGAGCCAGAGCAATCCATGCAGCTGGAGACGTCGAGGGAAATGGCGAAAAGGAGAGAGGGGAGGAGAGAGAGAAGGAAAGAGAGGGAGAGGGAAGGGGTGCGACTTGCGGGAGTCAGGAGATATGTGTCCTTGCACGGCCCATTTTGGAGGTATGTTGTGGAAGGCACAGAGAGTTGGTAGCATCTCAAAGAGGCCAACCTCAGCGATGCTGGCAGACACCGGATGTTTCCGGTTTTCACGGGATACGGGATCTTCCACCAAGCCTTCGTTTCCTCTGAAAACAGTATTTGGAAACTCCCCTTACACGTTTCTTCAACGACCGCTATGTTGGGTTGCAAGAAAGCTAACACCTGCTATAAGCACTTATAAGCAGAAAATCCCAGGAAGGCCAAAGACAATGTTCTTAACAAGCAGAACCCAACTCCCTGTCCATACAGAAACAGAAAAACATGGAGAATCACCATATGTGCCTTATGAATTAGCCAACCAATCCATGAATCAATCAATATTTGTTTAGATGGGTTTTGAACATAATTATGTATTTGTTGCAAAGTACTATGAAGTCAAAGCTGAACATATTTTTTGTGCTATAACTACTCTTTACATGATATCACAATCTCCGGGTGTGTGCACATTTCCTCTTGGCTATGTGTATGTATATTTGAACAAAACAGCAAGCATTATTTCAAACTGAGTTACAGGAATTCTATAGACTTTAAAAGGCTCAGTTTAAAGAGGATTATCAGACTAAAGATGACTGTGGACTAGTAATCATAACCTAATCCCTATACAGCATGTATACTGTAGGTATATGACTCTGTCATACAGTTAAATCATATGAACTCCATGTTGCCTATATAGACAGTGGCCGATGGCAGTAATCAGTCGTTTGTGAACAAACGGTTCTTTTTGTAGAATATTCGTTTAGCTCCCGTTCATTCATTTGACTGCTGGATTGTGTTTTTGTCTCGTTTTTTAAATGCAATTATCTGCAGATCTGTTGCAACATAATTCAGTATATATGGTGTATCCTCACAGCAAGATAGAGAGGGACATTTAATTGCTTCAACAGGTAATGTAGCCAAATAATTTGCCCAGGTACATGTCATCTGACGTAATAGTAGTCTATAATTGGGACATTTCGGACATAAAAGACTTGGATTTTATTCATGGTTCCAGGTTGATTTTTATGCATTATGAACAGTTGTTTGGGAACCAAATTGAACAGACTCATTTAGATCTTCGGAGCCACCTGAGCCGGCTCACCCAAAAAGAGTCGTAATGCCCATCAGTTGCTATAGCTTTTCTAGATAACCGTAAGGATATTCGGTGTTTATATTCACAAATATACAAATCAGCATAATAATTGATTATGCGTTATACCAATCAAAGATAATCAACATCTTTAGCTAATCAACGTCAGTGTTTGTCCAGCCGGTATTAATCTTGTTTGGCTGTTTTATAAATGCATTTATGATACAAACGTAATCACCTTCTAAGTTAAGACATTAAACAATTTTATTTAGAGGGGAAATTAAGAGATATCACTTACCATTTCATTAGGAGGGCGATTTTTAATCCAACACAAAAATGCACAAAATGAAAGTTTTACCACCGTCATCTCATATCCATATTACATGATTTAAAAATACAAAAACAATAGCAACCTTTCACATTGCTAAGTATTCCTAGCTGACAGACCTAATGTGACTACAGAAATGCAACGTTTTTAAAAAGTGCATTATTTAAACCATTTCCTTTCGCCTATTAAAAGCGAAGTTTCCTCCAGGTGACGGGGACGCGCCACACAGTGTTAATAATCCGGTGAAACTGTAGCAGTGGTACCGACCTAGAAGTGACCCTTACGATTATATCAAATCCAATCCTCTGACTGTAGCTCTGTAACACCTACTTCGACACCTTGAGAATTCCTAGATGCACTAGACAGAAAATATTCGGCCATGACACGCTGGTAGCTCTTCCTACAGTAGTCTACCTACTTTGATATTATTTCAGTAACTTCCATGATAATTAGGGCAAGTTTCAGTTTTTTTTAACGCTAAACCCCTTCCGCTGGTGGCCAAGAGCTTTTATGTCACCAAGGGGCAGGAGGATAAATATGTATGTTTTGTAATGCTCGTTGGTTAGATAGGGTTTTTTGTCTTGCCAACCAAAAAACATCTAAAAATATTACACCCCCCCCCCAAAAAAAGATTTTATCTCTTGTTTATCTCTATGTTGTCAGTAATCTTAACCTTTCATACACTTTAGAATGCGTAACACATAATATGAGACGCAAAATATTAACGTAACATTTAAGATTTCAATCATTTAGCAGAAGCGCTTATGCATTTTAAAATAGCTATGTGGGACAACTACACAAGCCACTGATAATAAGTACATTTACTCAATGTATTGTCTCATGAAACAAGTCTGGTCTGTTGAGTTCTACTTTCAATACTATTGGCTGAACGCATCAATCATAGATGTCTTAAGTATTGAGTCATTGTTTTTACTCTAGGCCTGCCACAACTCTTTTGCAGAAAACAATAATGTCATTTTTTTAATTGTATTTTTTTGTGACATTTCTCAAATTTGTCATGCACTTCCAGATTATTATTATTATACACTAAAAACTGATTTATGTCCTTTTTTATGTTTTTTATTCTGTTTTATTCCTCTCATTAAACTATTTTTTATCCCCAAGTACTCCTCAACTTCAGTAAAACAAAATACATGCTCTTCAATCGGAAATAACCTCTACCTGCCTGCCCTGCAAACATTTCTACCTTAGATGGATCTGAGTTAGGGTATCTCGATACCTAAATAAGTATCTTGGTATTTGGTTAGACCACACATTCCCTTTCCAGAACGAAATCAGCCACATCTAGTCTGAAATCAACTCCAGAATTGGTTTCCTATTTCCCAATAAAGGGTCCTTTGCCATGCTGCAAAACATACTCTTGTGAAAAAGACCATCCTTCTAATTCTTGGCTTCAGTCTGGAAATTTACAAGCTAATGTTTACCCTTAATAAATTAGAGGTAGTTTAACACCATCCACTTTGTCACCAGTGCCCTATAAAACATTCATCATTCTGATCTTAACACTCTCGTAAACAAATCATACGATGCCACACTCACTGGTGCAAGCTTATCTATGTCTCTCTTGTGCAAATCCCCTCTATCTCAGTTCACTCCTCAATATCAACCTATCCATGAGAACACTGCACTCTGGTTGATATTTTACAATGGTCATCCTTAAAGACAACACCTTCTGCAGCTGTCATTCTTTTCAATTCCCTGCTCCCAATGACTGGAATGAATTGCAAAATATTCTATAACTTGAAAGCACCCTTTCTTTGTTCAAAGTCAGACTGTCTTAGCAGGAGCTGTGATCAGATTTCTGTCTGATCACAGCTCCTGCTAAGCACCTTACCAACCTGTATTTACTGTATGTGACCTCAAGTAAGCAACTTTGCACCTTATTCCAGTTGTATTTGTATCACCTCATATGGTGATCTATGCACATTATCCATCTGTAAATACGTACCACCTCTTTCAATGTAACTTATTGATATATTGCTTACCCTATTGCACATAATATTTCTTTGATTGCTTCTATTGTGTAACTGAGTATTATGTCTGGCTATTGTTATGCTTTTGGCCTGGTAGTCTTTGCAAACAAGAATTGGTCCTCAGTCGGCTCACCTGATTAAAAATAACGTGAAATAAAAAATAAATAAAATGGCAATCAGTATTCACATTGTCAGTTCCTGTTTTTAAGGCTAGAGGGCAGTGCAAGGTAGCAAATTCACCCGTTCATTCTCATCCGGTAACACATCCACGATGGAGTGTCCAAGTGGAACCCTCTGAGCAGAGAGTTTCATTCTGGACCTCCATAATGGAATAATAGAAAACAGATTCTTATTCCACTGATGATTTTGTCATTCCTCAAAGACTTGCACAATCATTTAACTGTGATAATCTAGAGTGCACTATTTGGTGTGGGGCATAATCAACAAGATTTACGTGAGGAAAAATAATTGTTTTGGGCCTGACAAGCACTGTTTATCTCATCTGTTTCTATATCCCCCCTCCTTCTCTCACTCACCCACTCAATCTTTCTCTCACCAGTTCCCTCTAGAAAGAGGGAAACAGAATGACAAAAGGGAGCAAGTGTGTGATCGAGGTAGAGAGCCAAACAATATCTGAGAGGTGGTGTCCAAGTCCTTATTAAGCATGACGAAGGTGAGGTTGCTTCTCCCTCTTTCCATTTCTCTCACCCTAATTTTCTCTCTCTTGCTCTCTCTTTCTCTCTTTCCCCTGATAGTATTTGTAACTGCTGTAGTCTGCCAAGAGTAACAGCTCCAGATGTTAGAAGAACTGACGGCCAACGTTCTCCATCCTAAATGGCACCCCTTTCCCTATATAGTGGACTACTTTGACCAGGGCCCTTCTGGCCAGTAGTGCACTGTTTAGGAAAAAGGACTCACACTAGGCCACCTCTTTCAAAATTTCTGGTACAGGAAGTGAAATGGACAGTCATTTTTACCACATATTTTTCTGGTTATAGTGCTTTCAATAACACATCATTGTGGTAATAGTGTTTTCAAACACTGAATAGGTACAAAAATCGCAGTATTGAAACATTCATTCCAATGATAAGCAATCACAAAAAACATGCTGTGTGGAGAGAAAATATATACACTCACCGGCCACTTCATTAGGTATATCTTTTCAACTGCACGTTACAGCAAATATCTAATCAGCCAATCACGTGGCAGCAACTCAATGCATTTAAGTATGTAGACATGGTGAAGACGATCTGCTGAAGTTCAATCCAAGCATCAGAATGGGGAAAGTGATTTAAGTGACTTTGAACGTGTCATGGTTGTTGGTGCCAGACAGGCTGATCTGAGTGTTTCAGAAAGTGCTGATCTACTGGGATTTTCCTGCACAACCATCTGTATGGTTTACAGAGAATAGTCTGAAAAAGAGAAAATGTCCATTGAGTGGCAGTTCACTGGGTGAAAATGCCTTGTTGATGGCAGAGGTCAGAGGAGAATGGCAAGACTGGTTTGAGCTGATTGAAAGGCAACAGTAACTCAAATAACCACTCGTTACAACCAACGAATGTAGAAGAGCATCTCTGAATGCACAACACGTCGAACCTTGAAGCAGATGGGCTACAGCAGCAGAAGACCACACTGGGCGCCACTCTTGTTGCTCACCATGTCCATCCCTTTATGACCACAGTGTACCATCTTCTAATGGCTACTTCCAGCCAGATAACGCACCATGTCACAAAGCTCACATCATGTGCTGTAGTTTAGTAGGTCTATTATGTTATTCTCGAATGGGTCCCAGATTTAAGAGTTCATGTTTCAACCCTTCCAATTCCCTAAAATGACCATGAGTGAAGGACTAGACTGGGCTAAGCTGGACTAAGTTGGGGCGGGCCAGTCTCACTGTGTTTGAAAATGGTATCCTATTCCCTAATAGTACACACATTTTCTTCTAAAACATATACATTTTGGGGGCATTTACATTTTATTGTTAGAGAGAAATTTTCCTAAAATAGTAATATGTGTGTACTGGAAGCAGCGGCTTAGAACACAAGACCATTATAGGACACAGTAGCATACAGCTTTTAACAATTTAACCTACTGGTTCTTGTCAAAATGGATATCTTCGAAAACAATTCTTCTCTCATTAAGAAAAGGATATTTGAATATTATTTTGAATGACAGTTTGGACCAAAAAGAATGTATATCACTAGGTAACAAGGCAATGCTGGATATTATTTATCGAGGACTGATGTCAAAGTAGTTTAATTGTTCTGATTATAATGGTCATTGTATTCAAAACCATATCAGTCATAAATGAAACCATGCCCTTAAATGCCACACGAAACCATAAAATACAATGACACTACTAGATACCCTAATGAACACTGGTGACAGGAATTAAAATACTATAATAAAAAAGTTGTTAATGAATCAATAACTTTATGGTGTAATCAATAACTTTAATTTTCCTTATGAATTCCACTTTGGATTGTTCTATAGCCGGTAAAATATGAAGAGTATGCTGAAGTGTACAGTTTATTTTCTTCACTTTGCATTTTTGCGCTGTTGGTTGAAATTTGCTAAAACATAATTTGTATAAACAGAAATCCCAAGACGAAAAGGGCAACATAGTAAGGGCATTTATACGTAAGTGTAGGGTTAAAATCATCACAATAATCATTCCTTTATACTCTCCCTCAGCATTCTGTCTCTGACCTAGGTCAGGCCATTGATCACAGGGTATGTTTTCTGACTTTATATCCCTAAAAATGTAATTGTCTTGACTTTTTTGTATTTCTCTGAGCTGTATACGGTTGTTTTTTAACAAACATGTTTACAGTGGCTAGTTATAAGTCCTGCATGATCTATCGCCATTGACAACGGGTTGTCTCTCAATTGATTGTCTTTCAACTGGTTGTCTCTCAATTCTGCAAGAAGAAAAAGTGTTTGACCACCATATACATTTAGATACATTTTATGGAATATGAATACGAATATGTCTTATCTTCATGTTACGTTCTTGTACTGTTCTTGTTGTGTTAATGCTTACAGTGTCAGAGTACAGAAGAGAAAACGGTTTATAGTTTTCTGCAATCACTAACACACCAATGGAACAACTGGTTATATAAACAATATACACAAAACTATTTTGCTAAATTCCAGAGGGAAGCCCATTTACCCTGATCTGTTAGCACTCTTGACCTGTTATCACACACATAGTTGTTCCATTCACCCCTTTTTGTTAAACCCTACACACAACTTGATTTGTAAAGTACAATTGTCACTATGTTGTTACATAGAAAACAGTGCCATTCAATAACAAAAACCAAATCATACCAATTCTATTCACTTTCAGCAGTTGGTTTCATTTATGATCTTGTTCTTGTTAGGGTTATGACAATAACATAAGCTGGGCAGAGAGCACAGCCAAATATGAGCCATTTCACTTTTGCATCAATTATCTGTACTTTCAGGAATGAAAAGAGGTTACATAGTGTAAATGTATCTGACTACTGTGCTGACTACCCTGTTTTCTGTACAATAAATTTGAATGCATCAGCACACGCAGGACAGTACAGGAAAACTTCACTCACTCAGTCTGATGTGTGCTGGTCTACTAGCATGCTGGTGTGAACCCACCCACCACCCCTGCCTCCACCTGATTGGTTCTGTGTTTCCTTTTCATGGGGGGATCGGTACTGCACCTTTCTCATTGCCTATGGGGATTGATATTAATGATATTATGGTGTTAATTTTGTAACTAGTAGTATCATATACACCATCATGTGATGGCAGTGAGTTTCCCCAGAGGAGCAGAACCTATTGCCAAGACTTGTATACTTTTTGTGGTCAATGTTCTAATGGTTAAACTTAAACATGGTGTTTTCAGTCTGAAAGTAATTCACAATTATAAATACAGCGGCAGAGGTCACATTTGGTTAACTGCCGATTAGCAGTATATACTGTATGTGTCAGCTATAAAAGAGGCCTGAAAATTAGCACTGATATCTGAGTTTTCAAAGCAACATGAGACAATACACATAACTTGATGTTAGGAGACATCTTTCACCCTATTTCCTATACCTCTGGATGGGTTTACGTTTGGAGAAAGACAAAGGATGCCTTCAGCTCACAATGTCAGCTGCCAACTGCAAAGCATAGTGGGGGATTCCTAATGGTATGGGCAGCCACCTTGTGGGAGTCATTGGGTCTGATGATTGCTCTGCATGGTGGTATAACGGCCAAGGAATATGAGGCCATTTTACAGGACCAGGTGCACCCTATGATGAAAACACTGTTCCATCATGATGTTCCAATATTCCAGAATGATAATTCCCCATACAAACTGCTAAACAAATTCAAGAGAAGTTGGGATTACGTCAGATGCCTTCCATGGTCTCCCCAATCACCAGAACCTTTATATGAAGTTCTGGATCGCAGAGTGCGAAGTAGATTTTCACCTGCTTTGTACCCCTGGGAACTAGAGACATTTCTTCTTGGAGAATGGTGCTATATCCCACCACACACAGTTCAGGACTTGTATGACAGCATTCCAAGAAGGATTGGAACTGAAGAGAGAAAGAAAGAAAGAAGGGAGAAGGATGTCTTGGCATTAGCTGCAAAAACTCCATGGCAAACATCATTGCTGACCTTTCAATATGCTTTTTATAGAATGAGCACTAAAATGCACAAATGTGTGAATTCACCTGTGAAGATTTTGCCAATGTCACATACACTTGGGTGGCAAGTGTAATATCTCTCTCTCCCTCAACCATATCAGCTATTCATTTAATATTTAATGTTTTAAAGTCTAGTAAAGCCTTTTAATGGACGTGTATGTAGACAGATACACTTTGAAGCCTGTCAGAATTGCCATGGCTGATGTAAATATATCAGAATAACTGCTGTCAAACTCATACCACCGATCATGTCCAGAGTAGCAGAGTGCTAAAAAAAATGTACAGGGTCCCAAATGCCCTAGTGCATGACTTTTGAACAGAACCCTATCCTATTAGTCCTATGAGGGAAAGCAGTGTGCTATAAAGTTTATATAGGCCAATTAGGATTCATATTATTCCTTAACCAACTTTTTGGTGTAGATGTCTGACTATACTGATGGAAGACATGGAAAATGTTACCTTGTGGGAACATATTGTCATGTCCCCACAAGGTAAAAATACATATTTGTGTTTAGATTTAGTGTCATTGTATTTGATAAACATTTTGTGGTACTTTTGAGCAAAGTTTCATATACAGCTCCAGAAAAAAATAAGAGACCACTGCACCTTTTTCTTTCCTTTCCAAAAAAGTTGAAAAGGAAAGTTTTGAGTGAGGAACAGAAGCGTTCAATTTGCAGTGGTCTCTTAATTTTAACCCTTCTGTTCCTCACTCAGAACCTTCCTTTTCGACTTTTTTGCAAAAGAAAGAAAAAGGTGCAGTGGTCTCTTTATTTTTTCCGGAGCTGTATATTCCAGTTAATATGGTTCTGAATATAATGTTTAAATTTGTGTCTAGGAGAAGTCTGGGGTTTGGTCAACATTTGTGGTAAGTGTTGGAATTAGGTTCAGGGCCAGGAGTTACAGTAAGTAGTAAAGGATAGGTTTATAGTTAGTTGAGTTTAGAGTTAAGATCAGGTTTTTGGGGTTAAGGTTAGGGATAATGGTATTTTAAATAGGAATAGTGTCCTTGTCCAACAAGGATAGTTAAATGCACTGTGTGTGTGTGTGTGTTTGTGTGCTGAGGTTTTGGGTTGAGGTTGGGTTGCGGTTTTGAGGCCCAAAATAGAAATACTTGTCCTCAAATAATCAGTCCCATTTACGTGTCAACTGTTGGCTCATTCTGGCCCAATACAGTGATATTCCATGTATGGTCATAGTAAGGCCTTAGGAGCCAGTGCTGATCGTTGACATGCCCTGACAATAACTGTGCTGTGGTGGTATCAGGTAAACGGTGTGTACTGGTTATGAACAGATCATAAATAAACCGACAAAACACGCACTAGCCGCACTAGGAAAACCAATTGTTCCCTTCAGCTAGAAATGATTGCTCAGGAAACAGTACGTTTGTACTGTAGATAAGACTTTAGACGCAATTATGTCCACGTTCGGGTATCTTCTAGCAGACTGGACGAATATCCGACTAAACTCTCACACCAGATAAAGAAGCAAGTTATTGTATCCTATTTACCTGACAACAGTACGTTTGTATTTACGGTTTTAATACATTTCATTTTATGTTCTGAACTAGCAACCTGATGTATGTGCCTGCTATTTCGCGTCTTCTCTGTCTTTTTTACTCACAACATTCACCCTTTAAAAAATTATTTTGAATAATTTAAAGATTGATTAAAGATACTTATTAACAGCCTTCGTGTTACCCTGTTATTTAACTACTCAGAAGTAAGCTGCAGTCCTTCTTAGAGAGTGGTTTGTGTGTTTGAGTGTGTGCTGCCACAAGGGACATCAGTCAGTTTGACAGATGGACTCAGAGGTCATTCCAGACCAACACACTGATATCACTTCTAAAGCAGGCACTTATTTTTCCCTTTCTATTTGATTTTCTTTCTTCAGTCTTTTTTTCTGCCTTACTGTCTTTCTTTTTACATATTTTCTGTCTTGTCTTTCTGTCTTTTCTTTCATTCTGGCTTTGTGTCTTTTCTTTCATTCTTTCTGTCTTTTCCTCCCTGTTTTTCCCCCTCTTCTTGACATCTCTCCCCCAAATGCTCCTCACATCTCTCCCTCTCTGATCCCATGAGGTTAGTTTCTTTCTCTCCCTGGCCCCAGTTCTCTTTCCCTGTAACCCCACTCATCCCCTCCCCTCCTCCTCTCATCCCTCTCTCCCCCATCCAAAAACCCACCACATCCTGCCTCTGATAATGAGATGAGCCGTTGAAAACCTCGCCCACTCTAACACACATACACACACATACATATCTAAACATACACTTACACACACACACACAAATGAAACCAACAGCTGTGGCATGTCCAGGGAAACGTTCCTTCTGAGAACGTTCAATGTTCCAAATCCCTCTTATAATAAGCTCCCTCACTGCCTGAAATGTTTCTACTGACTGAAGGAGAATGTTAGGAAGGCTGGTTAGCAGATAACCTCTTGTCTGGTTCAGACAGTTTGTCTATTTTATGTTCCTTTGCTTAGCCTTAAAAAAATATTTTATGTTGTCGGATTACAGAAATGCTGACACATGGAAAATCTGAAATGCTTGTATGGTCAGTTTAGAAGTGATTATGACTTGGATTTTGAGAGGGTAAACTGATGCTAGATCTGTAGGGCAGTTGCTGCCCCAAAGCAAGGTCGAGGATCACCCTTAGAAGAACGGAAGTGTCCATTTGAATCTGCCAAGGGGACGGAACTCATTGGTTATGTTGTTGTCAGTGGTAGCAGTTCGGGTGAAGGACAGGAGAAAGCGCGCCAAAGAAAGTTCAGAGAGGGTGATTATTAGTAATGTACAAAGAATAGGTTGATTATTAAACTACAGTATTTTAACTATCCAGCGCACAGAAGATCCAACTTCTGTGAAATTGGAGAGGATAAGTAGGTTGCAACAATGGGCATTTGGGGAGCAATTACGGTTAACTGCCTTGCTCAAGGACAGCACATTTTTTTCTACCTTATAGGCAAAGGGATATGATCCAGCAAATTTTGGATACTGGTTAGATGCTCTAATTACTAGGCGTTATGCCACCCTGATTGCAGATTATTGTGGAAATTCGAGTTAGTTAAACCGCTAGCCAAAAAACATTTGTCGGCTGTATTTACTTGCGTTTATAACCCACTGAGTCATCAGCCCTGTGGGTGCACCCTTTCAGATCCTCAGGAGCATGTCTTTCCTGTTTGGACGATGTATGCATTTCTTTGAAGTACATTACCATTAAAGTAATTCAGCAGAAGGCCTTATCCAGAGCAATTTACAGTAGGGAGTACATTTTGCTTTGTAGGTAAATACTGTATATTATTTTTTATCAGGCCATTATTATTCTGACTTTAGTCAGAGAATACATAAGGATTGGATCGTTCTGGATTAAATGTAAGTTTTACCATACCAACTTTACTTGGCCATCTGAATGGGGACACTAAGTTGATTTCCCTTCAAAAAAATCCTTCTTTTATTAACGCTAATCATAGACCCTACCCTTAGCCTCAGTAAACATTAATTCCTAAACTTAACCTAGACAAAATGCCTAACCATACTTCTAACCAACACGTAACTTCTGCCCTAAACATGGCACTTAAGCCAAAAATAGGGACAGCAAATATATCCCCTCCACTTGTTCTGATTTATTCACAGTTTAGGAACATTTTTGTTCTTGTTACATAGTTAAGTCAGAAACTCACAACAACACACACATACACACAAAGCCTGTGAGAAACAAGGAGGGGAAATACAATAGAGCTGGTTTAAAAGAATTCACACATGGCCTTCTCTTAACACACACACACACACACACACACACACACACACACACACGAGATATGCCTACCCTTTAACCTTGTAAAACAGCATATGGTACCCATTCATTTTTACCATATCAAAGCTTATAGACATAGATTCTATGGGCCATCTAATGACAAAGACACACACACAGAAACAGACAGACAGGTGTGTTTTCTTGTGTACCATTTATGTGTACTTATGCTTGGGAGGCAGGTGAGTGTGTCTCTGATAATGTGGGTAACCAGAGGCTTCCCACTCATTCTTCTTCGTTTCTATTCTATGTTCCTCTATGTGCCAAGCCAAACCAATGTTAAACCAGAAAAGTTTGTCAACTTGCATCAGTCCTACACACCAGCACGCACGTGCACACAAAGACAGATTCAGCCCTTTTGAGCTGTATAAGACTCCTATTCTGAAGACAGAAAAAACGCTGACATAAAAGAACTCAAGACGATGAAGTCAAGAACAAGAACTCAATGACTGCATTCCAATTCCCTGAGTGAACAATTAAAACTCAGCTTCACTCACAAACAGCACTTGAAGAATCCTTCAATAGCCGGAATGGCAACCCATTCTGTTGGATTTTTTTAAGTTGACTTTGTCGCATAACCTCCCACTTAGTCCATTGCAGTTTACAAGGCAGTAGACTTGTCAAGCTGCCATTTTCCCACAATCTCCCAGGTGTTCACTTGAAAGATGTGCATTGTCCATCACATCTGAGTAAACTGAACGAGTGAAAGGCAAATGCCCTCATTTGGTGAATTGAAAAAAAATCAAATTTTACAACTTTTTCTCAACATTTAATGACATTGGCAATGCATGGTTTTCCCTGCCTCTTCACGGCAACTCCCAGTGAATAATGGAGAGCCGAAGATTGGGATACATTTCTGTTAGATGAACAGGCTTGGAGGAGAACAATCCCACAAGCAAGTCCCTAGAGCGGGATGTGACATAAAAAATCTTGCCGGCCATCCCTCCATGATATTGCTGGGTCTGTATACACCATCCCAATATGACTCTCCACCACGGCCAGTATTGCACAGCCAGGACTCAAACTCAGGTTGCAGTGACGCAACAGCACTGCGGAGCAGCGCCTTAGACCATTTAGGCCCCATGACCATTTCTTCTGTGGTGAGCTGAGGCTGTTTTAATAACTCTTCTTCTATGGTGGGCTGAGTGAGCCTATGTTTTAACTGGCTCTTCTTCTATGGTGGGCAGAGTGAGCCTATGTTTTAACTGGCTCTTCTTCTATGGTGGACTGAGACTATATTTTAACTGGCTCTTCTTCTATGGAGTGCGGGAAGCCACTATACTACTGTCTGGCCCTTCTGAGGTGGGCTGAGTGGGCTAAGTTTTAATTTCCTGCCTATTTCCTTCTATGGTGGATGGACAAAAACATTCAGACTTGGAAAGAAATAAGATAAAGGCTCCCACACGTCACCCTATTTCAAATATAATGTTGACCACTGTACACTGTTGACCATTTGGCTTATGGCCAAGACACCAGGTTATTAGGCACGACTCTAGGTGGAGTGCCTGCATACAACCCTTTGCTGCTTGGCAATATACTGCACAACAAACCCCAGCCTTATTAATAGCCTTATTGTGATTATATACAGCTGACCAATGTATTAGAACAATAAAATATTTTTTTCATTTCTGTTGTATTCATTCTAATATGCCACAGCTTTCAGACAATCAGCATTTGTGGTTTGAACCTCCCGGTTTATATTTTTGAGCAACATTCATCCGTATTGGTCCGTTTCTCTGGCTTTGTGAGTAGATTTGAGGACAGCTCAAATGAGTGCACTGGTGCCAGTGGCATACCGGAAGAGAGTCTTTATGTAGGCAGTGGTTTGTGTATTCGTGCATGAATGTGTCTATATGTGTGCATCTGTGTGTGTCTGTGTGTGTGTGTGTGTGTGTGTGTGTGTGTGTGTGTGTGTGTGTGTATTTCAGCGTGTACAAGAGGTTGGGGAATTTAGATGCTGAGAAACAGGAAGAAAAGAATATTACAACTAAAATGGTTCCAGTAAATTACTTTTTACCCATTTTGTCTTCACACCAGTTCAAACATATTTATTAGTCTTTCTAAAACACATCTCAGCATCAGTTCTTGTTTAATAGAGCAGTCAACGACAACATTTCAAAACACAAAATAAACATTTCTAATTGGACAAGTCCAGGTCTTCCCGTCTTGTTTGAGTCCGTTTGGCTCCTAATGATCAAGAGCTG
The DNA here is from genome assembly GCA_016801175.1 of Esox masquinongy. Taxonomy (NCBI): domain Eukaryota; kingdom Metazoa; phylum Chordata; class Actinopteri; order Esociformes; family Esocidae; genus Esox; species Esox masquinongy. The sequence continues at coordinate 136,035 of JACXGI010000103.1, forward strand.
GCATAGTGATACTCAGTCAGCTACCACTGTGAGATGAATCCTTGTGCTGACACTGAGACCAAATACTTTCATAGGCGAAAGGTCAGAGGTCGAAAGGTCAAAACATTGTGAAATGTGCGTTTGTGTGTGTCTGATGGAGGACGTTGGGGGCAGAGATCAGATTCACTTAGACGAATTCCAGATGGCCAGGAATTTGTCATCACTGGAACAGTTTGCCCCAGGAATTCTAGTGTGTGCCACTCTCTTATTAGTAAGGGAATGAGTGTTTATATCAGTGTGTGTGTGTGTGTGTGTGTGTGTTTTCACTCTAAGCATGTGTTTATTTCCCTTCCCTCAGCCTCTGCAACAAATCTATGGCTAGGGAGTAGCATACACAATGGTAAAATTACACAGGTTTTTGCTTTTGTAAAACTATCCCAAATAATTTCCCTAACCTTAACCAGTCAGGATTAGTGCCTGAACTGTTAACCATCTAGGTATTTGTGTATTTAAACTCAGTCGCCTAACCTGTCACCATGTGGAAGAAAGCTGTCCAGAAAAGGTAAAAGATATATTTTTCCTATAGTACCTGAAATATCCATGGGAGACTGTGAGGTTTGGTTAGTGTGTGTTTGTGTGTGTCCATGATTGGAAGAAGAGTGCCTTTAAAAAAAAAACTTTAAAAAAAACTGACACAGCAGAAATAGGTGAAAGGTCATGAGAACCCTCAATCTCATTTTTCTCCATGTCCTTGTCCAAAATTGTTACTCTATTCCCACTATAGCGCACGTTTTTCGACGAGTGGACAACGGCTTACGAAAATAAAGTAGTGCACTAAATTGGGAATAGGGTGCAATTTGGGAAGGAGGTCCAGTCCCTTTTTTCCAGACTAGTATTAATAACACTGGCAGCAAGATCCATCCTTCAGACACAGAGACTCCACATCACATCAGGGGCCTGACTGGGGATCCATTTTGAGGATTCAAAATATCCTTCTTATTCCCTCCTCTTTCTGTCTGTCTTTCAACCATGATTTCTGTAAAACCTGGTCGTTCCTTAAGTTTAGACTTTCGCAACCGTAGACATTGTAGTGGTAGGTTTCCACTAATGACTGGTCTGTGGTCAGTTTCACCTTCCAGATGGTTAAAGTTAGGTAAACTTGACGATAAACTCATCCTGGATCTGTGGTTGGAAGCTGACTGTTCAGAGGAACCAAGCTGGGACAGATTAGTTCCGCTTAGGCTGACGAACACCGTGATTGTGTTTTTTCAGTAATTAAATGTTTTAAGCTGGTCCATGTTTTTTAGAATAAAGTCTCAACAGTTCCCATAAGACCCAGGTGGAAATAATTACAAATATACAATAGGGTACCGTTTTTTCTCTCTGGGAACACATGACACAGTTGATTTTGTTTGAGTTCCAATGTATCAAAAGCACAGAGAGTTAGCTACCCCATGACAATAGAAATAAGGAGGTCAGAGTACCCTATGATTGGTCAGTTAGACCTGTCAGTCATAACCTCTGTCTTCAGTCCCCATTGATTGAATTGGCATGCAGTCCTGTGACATCATGCACCACTTAGAGCACTCCGTTGTCAGCCTTGGTGCCTCTTTGCCATTACCTTCCACAACTGGAATAGATTCCTTTAGCGTAATTTGCCATTCCAATCCAAGAACTTGAACACAGAACTATTCATCTCTTTTAAATTTACCACTGTGATACTGAAATGTTCCATTGTTCCATTCACTCTCCAACGACAGCATCCTGGAAGATTCAATGGGACTAAATCCATCATTCCGATTCTGGAACGAATACTAGACGCATCAGAAACGATCAGAACCATCTCCGATACCGTTCTCATCACAGTGTTGTAGTGGAAGATTTCCCTTTGGACGAGAGCACTTGTCTGAACCTCCTCTTCAGCTCCTGCATGTTCGGGGACTTTGGCCGGGCCAGGTGCAGCCCCCCTCTTCTCTTTTCCCCGTTTCCTCCACCCAGTGCCCGACTCACCTCGCCACAGAGGTGCAGGAAGGCGGAGTGGACTCCCTCGTGGTTCTCCCAGGCAGAGGCCTCAAAATAAGCCCCACCTAGAGAGGCTGCCAACGTCTCACCCTCATCGTGTGGCACCTGTCGGGCACGAAGGAGATCACTCTTGTTGCCCACCTGGGAGTTAAGGGAGATGAATTAGACCAATTTAATGTTAAGCCAAAGACCAGAAATATTTCCTGGTAAAATAAAGGTTACCTAGCTAGTCACCAGTATGATAAATACATCTAGCGGGAGAGTTAAATTGGACATGCACACTGATGAGCCAAAACATTGACCACCTGTCTAATATGCTTTTTGTCCTCCGAGTGCCACCAAAACAGCCCTGTCCCGCCGAGGCATGGACTCTACAACACCCCTGAAGGTGTCCTGTGGTATCTGGCACCAAGACATTAGCAGCAGATCCTTTAAGTCCTGTAAGTTGTGATGTGGGGCCTCCATGGATCAGACCTGTTGGTCCAACACATCCCACAAATGCTCAGTCAAATTTAGATCTGAGGAATTTGGAGGCCTGGGCCACACCTTGAACTCTTCATTATGTTTCTCAAACCATTCCCGAACAATGTGTGCAGTGTGGCAGGGCAGATTATCCTGCTGAAAGAGGCCACTGCCAACAGGGTTAGGGTTACCACTGACATGAAGGGGTGTACCAGCTGCAATGATGTTTAGGTAGGTGGCACGTGTCAAATTGACATCCACATGAATGCCCGAACCCAGAGTTTCCCAGCAGAACATTGCCCAGAGCATCACTCCCTCCACCGGCTGGTCATCTTCCCAATATGCATCCTGGTGCCATCACTTCCCCAGGTAAATGGCACACACATATACATCCATCCACATGATGTAAAAGAAAACGGGACTCATCAGACCAGGCAAATTTCACTGGCCCAAGGTCCAGTTCCTGACGCTTGCACGGCCATTGTAGGTGCTTTCGACGCTAGGCTGTGGTCATCATGGGCACTCTGACCAGTCTGTGGCTACTCAGCCCAATACATAGCAGGGTGCGATACACTGTGTGTTGACACATTCCTCCCGTAACCACCCGTAAATCATTACCATTTTCTGTGACTTTTCTGTGACTTTCTGTGACCTCCTTCCGGTTCAGACCAGACAGGACAGCCTTCGTTGCCCTCACACATCGATGAGCCTTGGGCGCCCAACACCCTGTCATGGTTTGTGGTTTGTCCCTCCTTGGGCCACTATTTGTAGGTATTCACCACTGTTGACCAGGAGCACCTCACAAGCCTTGTTGTTTCAGAGATGCTCTGACTCAATCCTCTGGCCGTAACAATTTGTCCCTTGTCAAAGTCACTCAGATCTTTAATCCTGCCCATTTCTCCTACATCCAACACGTTGACTAGAAGAACTGATTGTTCGCTTACCATCTAATCTACCCAAACCTTGACATGTGCCCTTGTTAGGAGGTGATCAATGTTATTCGCTTAATCTGTGAGCGGTCATAATGTTTGGGCTCATCAGTGCATGTTAATTTATGTTTTTAGACAAGAACGCAATTTCCTCACACTGACAGGAGTCTATGAGGGAAGAAAGATGCACTGCATGGATCAGATTTCTTTAAACAGCCTTTACAAACTTCAGAAAATCTAGCCACTGCTAGCTAAAAATGAATGAAAGGAATGAGCACGTTAATAATGAAATAAAATGAAAAACGCTCACACATTCGACTTAACTAGTGGTGGAAAAAGTTAGCTAAGTAGGTAATGGCTGTTAAAAAACTGAGTGTGCGACTTTGTATTCTACATCTATGTTTAAAGAACTGAACAAAACTTTGTCCTGGCCAATAGACTACTTCCAGGTTAAGGAATCATCTAACATCCAGTAAAAGAGTGACATTCTCCTCTAAGCACTTGCAAATGTGTAACACATATAAATTGCACAGAATAAATAGAAAAGGTAGTAACATATAACAAATAGATGATATCCCAAACAACTGGGAATGATTTCCTGGGACCCATTTTAGCTTGTAAGCACTACTTTCGAAACGATTGGCGTGAACAACAGAAAATGTACTATTCATAATAATAGTAATAATCATAATAACATAAAGCTCCTGTTCAAAACAAATATACGGTGACTGAACAGTTAAACTCACCAGTATGACAGGTATATTCCCTGCAGGGTGGATGCGTCTGACGTGCTGGTAGAGTGGCTGGATGGTCCGATAGCTGTTGTGGTCGGTGATGGAAAAGACCAGGACGTATCCATCCGCCCAGTAGATAGATCTGTTGATCTGCTCCTGACAGTATAGGCCCTCTGCATCATCCTGGGTGAAGGGTAGGTCAACAGTAGGTCATATAGCTGGTAATGTGATAATCAACCTTCAGACAGCCAGACAGACAGTCAGGCAGACAGATCCTCTGAGATAAGGTTTGTTTACACAGGACCAGGCCTTTGAACTGACTGGCGGTTGGTTTTCAAAGTGAGTTTGATAAATGAATGGGAGCCTCCCCTCAGCCTGGAGCTGAATGATCAAATCCTCTACAGTGAGATAAAAATAATAGGGATGTGCCTTTATGGACTGGACTTGCTGTGTTGTCCAGGTTAGCTATGTTGGTGGTGTATGGCGCTTGCAACACAAGAGTTGCTGGTGTAATTCCCATGGGGAACCAGTAAGAAAATAAATGTACTGACAATTGTAGTCACTCAATATATTCAGGCTTTAGTTTTTCAAGAATCTTTAACCATAAACTCTCATCGGAGGTCTCGATATTGGACTCCCCCGAACCTGCTTGTGGAGTTGCTGTGATAAGCTTAAACTATAATTAAGCCTTAAATTAGACATAATGAAATTAGGAGTAGAAATGAATGTGGAGGAAAAAATAAATAAATAAATAAATAAAAGAAGACATTTTCCCAAGGTCATTTAAAGTATTTGACCTTTGAAAGCATTTCTCCTCTGTATTTGACCCAGCTCTGGTTACATAAGCCCCTAGGAGGGCTAATAGGAGTTACCTGTAGAGACAATAAGTTACATTCCATTTGGCCCCAGAATCCCAATGTAAAACACTACTTTGAACAAGGGCCCATAACGTTAAGGTTTAAAGTAGTTCACTACATAGGGAATAGTGGACTTTTTGGGGCACATGTCTTGTGTGGGGCAAAAGGTCTACCTGCAGAGAGACGCAGGGTGTGTCCTGAACTTGTAGTGAGACCTGTTCTCCATCTATATTGATCTTTCTGGAGTAGAGCGCCCCTGGGAAAAGATACAAGAAAAAACGTGACGGACTGCTCAATGAACACATCAAAAGTTACAGTATGTATTTATCAAATGGAATGCATTTGAAATTGTTCAAATTAACAAAATAATACAAAGTTCAGAAAGATCAAAACAAGACCAAATCTTAAAAAAAAAATGTGAAAGTGGACCTGGGAGTACAGCATTATAATATAAATTAATAAGATGTGACATAAAGACCACTAAGTAAAAGCATGTGTGATAGGTAGCTCCACCACACCTGGTACTGACCTTTGCTAACCAAAAATGGTGATGTGAAATGTAAAGGGATATCTGCATTATAATGATAGGTGTTAAGCATTGGGATTGTTCCTAAATACATAGTAAACTAGTATGGGGTTATTCATTTTGATTTCATGTTCATTTTAGTCATATAGCAGACGCCCACATCGAGAGTGACTTAGAGTTAGTGCATACATTGTTACAAGGTTAATACAATGTGAAATCACAGTGATATGAATGTGCCTGGGAGAACATTAAGAGCTTACCTGTGTTTGCCTCATAGTCCCCGATGAACCTCTTGGTCAGAAACCTGACTATCAAAGCTGTGAATTAAACCACCAGATTATTAATCTCCAGTGAGGAACATCATGGGAATAACACTGTGGTTGGCAACAAATTTTGTATAGATGCCATAGATGACCTACCTGTAGTTGACCTAGGCTAACAACATCCTAAAAACTGTAACAATACTACACCTACTGTATCTTTTATGGGTGCCATAAGAGAATATGTCAGGCTGCATATTTTTCATTGTGCTCCTTAGGTGGCACAGGCCAGACTACCATCTGCAGTATGTCTCATAGCACCATATTCTCCCTCCATATTGCACTACTAGACCCCTAAGGGCCCTACTCAAATGAAGTGCACAACGTTGGAAATAGGGTGGCATTTGGTACAAAAACTCTGCTTGTCGATCTGTGTCCGGGAATGCACGTCGCCCCCTGGCGAGAATTTAGTCTCACCGTTGGATACCAGAGAAACATTTCAGTGATACGTGAACATTTTAATTGATCGTATTCCAAAGTCGAAAGATTTTGATAGGCCATAGGTATCATTCTATAAAAATTGATAGTTATTAAAATAAATGTCTATTTACATATCAACTAAATATATCAATGTATTATATACTAATTGTATAAAATATGCAGACATATTTCTAAAAATGTAACGTGCCAAACTGATGCAAATTATTTCCATTGTTGCTTTTTATAGGACCCACGTCCTATTTGGCCTTGATAGATTCATAAAAATAAAATAAAAATTACTTTGGTTCAGGTTTCCAGAGTCCAACTGTGATATTTAGCCTACTTCTGCGCACTGCTCCAAAAGTTGTCTCCTACCTGTTTTCCCCACGTTACTTGCTCCCAAAACCACAATTTTAACGTTTTTGTTGGGCACACAATCTAGAACGGGATATTCCGGTATTGGGACTAGCAGAAAGTTGCTAGAACCACTATTCATTGTTCTCGGTGGGTCGACAAGAAGACGCATTGATGAGTCCTTATGAGTCAAGTCCGGGAATGCCGTGCCTAAATCTTCTTCCTCGTCACCCAAGACTAAAATAAGTGTGTCTAGTCCATGACAATAGTTTACTCGGGCTGCTTATTAACTACCACTTGTAGTTTTCTTGCACTGAGAGCGCAATTTGACAGAATCTAATTAATTTGGCGCATGCGGTCCCGACGGTTATCCGATGGTAAAGGTTGTATCCTTGCTCGACCCTGTTATTTCACATTGTCTAAGTATACACAGACAGCTAGCCCACATAAGCCAAGAAGGGTTTAGAGTAGCTAGACAAGTCTATCCCGCCAGTTCCAGAGCTCTCCTCTCAAGTGAGAGGAGAGCCGAGCAGCAGGAGTGCGTAGAGTGAGAAGGGGGCGTGAATGAGTAGCCTGGACTCGCTGACAAGGCACAACCCCAAACCGCTACACTCCAAATAGAACCTTGTTCCCTGTATAGTGCACTAAGTTTGCCCAGAGCCCTGTTAAGATCCTGTCCCAAAGCAGTCCACTATGTGTACCGACAAGGGTGCCTTATGACGCCATTTGGGAAGTAAGCACTGACTCATTGGATAAGGCCGTTTATCTGTTTAGAATAGTATCCCCAAATATATTGTTGCAAACGATTTGCCTTTTTATTTCCAGTGAATAGCCTTTAACTAATATTCACAAGACCGTCAAACAGACGTCTTAATATTTTAATCAATTGTTGGAATTTAATAGTCTTACAGAGTAAATTATTCTCAACCACATGACCAGAGTTGACTAAATCCATTTTCCTCTATGACCATGTATCCTCAGATACATGGCCATATTAACTATTAACCGTTCTCAGAGAGCTTTTGCCTACAACATCAATCAACGATGTAAAACATCCAGTGTTGGTTTAAAGAATGTTTGTGTGGGTGTACCTTAAACCACAAGCCTCGTCTTCGCCTAATAATGACCGAGCCCTGCAAGTGGCCAATGGAAAAACAGTACACATTGTAGACAGCGTCCGGGCGGTGCACCTACTAGCCAGCGACACTCCCTCATCCGTCATCCCCAAACTGGACGGTGCACAAGGTAGCCACAAAACTACAACAGCCAAGGCGGCTGTCATCGTTTTAACTTTGGGGTTTGGTCCACTATGGCGACAGACGGATGGAAATACTGATGACAGTCCGAAAGATCGCCTCGATTTGTACGATGGTAGGTTATCTTCTCTGTTTTCTATGCGTCTGGCTAGCTGCTTGGCTACTATGCTAGCTAACCTGGCTATATAACAGGACATTACTCAGGTCTTCCAGAAAGTTGTATGATTAGCAATCTAGCTACTGCGCCTAGTTATCTATATGATAACTATGTACAGTAGCTAGATAGCTAACCAGACAACTAATCAGTATCTATATAGCTACATATTTTAGAGAAGCAAACAAAGAATAGATGACGATTATGCAAGCATTGTTATCGATAAAGACGATAAAGTATCACTAATAAGGCACGGCCCCGTACAAAGTAGCTAGCTAGGCTAACAAGCTAGAATTATGTACGCTAGTTTGATAGCTTAACGTAGTGCCATGGCCTAGCTAGAAGCTAATGTTAACTAGTGATCAATTACACCAAGTTTTTTAACAGAATTACTATTAGTATTAGGATAACCAGTCATGTTGCGTTTTCATTCACCGTAGGCGTTTATTTGACCAGGTCGTTTAAAAGTAGTTACATTAGAAAACTAGCTAACCAATGTAGTGAAATCATTGCTCACCTTTAACTTGAAGTAGCTATCAAGCTTTTAAGTTACATTTTAGCTAGCTAAAATATTAGCCTGTTATTATCATTATATTGAACATATGCTTGCATCTAACTTTAGCTAGATTTTTTCTAACGTTACCAAGCTGTAATTAGCCAGCTAACTTAATAGTTGTCTGCTAAGCTAACTCTTATTGTGCCTTAAAAGGCAAGTCCGATGCAGAGGTCATCGTTTGTTTGCTCCGTCTTCTTTGATTTGTTAGCTAGCTAGCTAGCTATTTATACAGCTGAATAATGACAGAACGCTGGATGGCTGTGTCATTGTAGAATTCCTGGACAGACGCTCCACTTGACAACTTGAGATTCACACGGAAGTCGAAAATACAAATTCATGAGACCAGCGCGTTGCTAGAAAACGTGACCACAGTGGTCGAGGTATCGAGTTATAACTGGCTGTACTGTAGATAAAAAAAAAAAAAAAATGTAATGCCCAACTTAAAGATGCAGTCTGGGACTTTTAACCGAATATTTTTTATATGGGTCTTCATGTGTAATATGTTGTTTATTTGTGCGTAATCTGTAAGTAGGATCACTATCATATCTCGGTTAGCCATGAAATTGTTTGAAAGCAAGTGCTTTGGTGACATGGGTCACAAATAGTGACTGACTGACAGCTACACATTCATACCAAGTTTTATTTTGCCAAGAGCTGAAATGACTGACCTGAAATGATTGACACATGTCAGGGAAAATATTCACTCAGAGCCTTCTTTAACTTTGTTTCAACGGTTTATGCGTGGATAATGCTAGTTACATTCTTATCTGTCATGCACATCGGTTAACTAGTCAGTTCATTACTATCGTGAGACACGCTTATCTGTTATTCAGTGGTGACAAAGCTTGATTAATGCACGGTAAATGAATAGCCATAGGTTTGGAGAATAAGAGCCACACCTTTTTGTCACAGGAGATACTGGACTGGAATTCAGTCTCAGAAATTCAGTGGTGCGCTTGACACCCTGTACGAACATTACATAAGTGTTGCACATAGCAGTGATAACATACTCAAATCCCAGTTTGTCAGAAGTTACCGGTTTGGATCTCAGTAGATAGGATGTAATGCATGGAAATAGAGTAGATGAACTGTTCACTTCTCTGTAGACTCTGGTTCCATGTCTGTATTTAATCATTCATATACACACACAGAACAGGTGATGTCTGGATAGCTTAGTTTTGAGAAACTGGGCTTGGGTGCGAAACCGGGTGGAGCTACAATACTGAACCGTTTGTAGGACTGGTTTTAACAGCTGGGAAATAGTTGTTATACCAGAACAACTCCATGTAAGTGTAAAAGCAATGGATATGGTAAGCCTATTACAATGAACAGCTTGGAAAGCATACCAACTTCTTGGGAATAATTTCCTCTGTGGTCAGAGAGTAAATCTAATCAGGATGTGTCCCAAAGTTTGTATTTGCTGGCCTAAACAAAAAATGTATTCAAGCTAACATGTTTTCAAGCTAACATGTTTTCAAAACAACCTCCCGATAGCTAATGCGGCTATCGGGAGGTTGGGCTAGAAGAACACATTACTTATTGGCATGGATGTTTGATCCTGACTAAATGACTGAAATCAATGCTAATGTAATACCTTTCCTTTCCAGGGCGCCAATGCCTCAGCTTTGGAGAAGGAAATCGGACCGGAACAGTTTCCCGTTAATGAGCATTACTTTGGTTTGGTCAATGTAAGTACTATCACAACAATGAGCTATTCGGTTCACGTATGTTTAAGCATGCACTTGCACCAACAACATTGTAACTAAACATAGTGGGGGTGTATCGGCCAGTAATCGGTATTGGCATGTTATAGGCACAGATGTAATTATCGGTATTGGCATGTTATAGGCATAGATGTAATAATCGGTATTTTCTGATTGATTTAAATTGCTTTAAATTTCAGACCAATTGTGCTTTCCAGTATTTCCGTTTTGTTAATGTTACTGTGGCGCTCCCGCATGACAAAACAATAGTTGCCAGAGCAAGGAAAAATATGGATTCCTAACATTCCTGAACTTTTTGTTAGACACATGAATGGCATTTTCTTGAAACATAGATGATCGTGTTACAACAATGTTCTTAAGAGTATTGAGCTCCTGGTGCTATTGTATTCATGTGCGACTTGAGAAGCACAAAGCACCTTTCCTTGTATTTGGAGCCAGCCAATTGTATTTGGAGCCAGCCAATGAATCCAGCACACTGCAGACCAGCTGGTCCTCTGTAGGGGAGAGAATGTAGGATATTTTTCACACGAAAATCTCCTGAAGCCAGCATTTGCCCCCCCCGGTTGTTTTGGTCGAACGTGTGGGGGTTTTCAATGTTAGTTTGAGTTTAAACTGTTAGCAACAATGTCAAATAACTACAGGACAGTCAGATTCTAGTCAGCCAGTGAGTGGCAGCAGACAGACGGTAGCCAGTGATGGTACTTTCAGGAGCAGCTGACAATTACCAAACTGTCTTGTTTTGGCTTAGAGTAGAGTCAGGTGAGATCACAATATTTTTGTAAATTGAGAAGCTATATATCATGTTGTTACTGCAAATACGTCTTTCATTAGAAACAACACTTTCTGTAATTTATGCCAAGGTACAGAAATGACAAAACATCTGTGTCAGCATTGGCTGATTGTGGTATGTGAATATTGGTATCTGATCTGAATCATTTTCTCATTGGTGCATTGTTAAAACATACCTAAATTACCATAGGACGAAACACACACATTGCTGGTGTGGGTTTGCTTTCAAATTCAGATTGGATTACCATGTGCTAACAATACTATTCCAAGAGTTATCACATTATTTTACACTACTTCCTCTTTAAATCTCTCCACTCTTCTCTCCGCCCACTTTTTTCTCTTTAATTCTCTCATTCTGTCTCCCTTATGGTCTCTTTCTCTTGCTGTCTCTGCCATCTTTGCACTCTCTCTCGTAGTTTGGGAACACCTGCTACTGTAACTCTGTGCTGCAGGCTCTCTACTTCTGCCGTCCGTTCAGGGAGAAGGTCCTGGCCTACAAAGTCCAGCCCAGGCGTAAAGAGTCCCTCCTCACCTGCCTCTCCGACCTCTTCAACAGGTAAACTGGAAGGGAACGTGCCCCGCCTCTCCGCACAACGTTTACCCTCTGACGTAGTCAAAAGAATTGGCGCCTCGACACATGAACGGATCTGAAATGGTGAAAATGCCAGCATGCGCGTGGTTACACGTCGGCCTACGAAGTGAAACAGTTTTTACCGTTAACCCAGCTCACCCCAACATGTCCTGTCCCAACAGCATCGCCACCCAGAAGAAGAAGGTGGGCGTCATCCCTCCCAAGAAGTTCATCTCCCGTCTGAGGAAGGAGAACGGTGAGGAGGAGGGAATGGGGAGAAGGGGGCGTGTTGAAGGGGAGATAAGTGGAGAAAAACTTAATCTTGCTCCCGTGAAAGGCGTGAACGGAGGGCTGAACGGAGACTGCGATTGGGTGGGGAAATGTATCAACTTGAGACAGCCCAGAACTCTTCCCTCATCCCCCTCTTCCTCTCCCCCCAGAGCTTTTTGACAACTACATGCAGCAGGATGCCCACGAGTTCCTCAACTACCTCCTCAACACCATCGCTGACCTGCTCCAGGAGGAGAAGGGCCAGGAGAGGCAGCAGAATGGGAAACTGGTGCAGAACGGCGGAGGGGGAGGTGGGGGGAGTGGTGGAACGGGGGGAGGAGGAGGAGACGGGGAGGAGGAGGAGAAGACGCAGCAGACCTGGGTCCACGAGATCTTTCAGGGTACTCTGACCAACGAGACTCGCTGCCTCAACTGTGAAGCCGTAAGTGGATGGAGTTTCAAAATGGAGACCGTTATTGCATTTGAAATGACAGGGAGATTAATAGGGCCGAGAGCCGGTAATGGATGTCTGCCCGTGCCATTTTCTAGATATCACGCTGTAATGTGAGAGGGACGTCCGAAATGGTGCCTGATGTTGCATTTAAAATTGAGATTAATGTGGCCAAGAGCTGTAATGGCTGCCAGTTTCCTGACGTTATACAGTGTTTCAGCAGATGTCGTAACGGGCATTGTGCTTTGTTTTGCTTGTCTAGGTGAGCAGTAAAGATGAGGACTTTCTGGACCTTTCTGTGGATGTGGAGCAGAACACCTCTATCACGCACTGTCTCAGGTGTGTGTGATGTTGTTCAGTACATCCAAATAGGAAGAAGCGTTCCAGAAATGTGACTGTCCAAATCCTACAACAAAAGGACATAACTGTGGACTTTCCAGAACTCATCTGTGTGTGTTTTCTATCTCCATAGGGGTTTCAGCAACACAGAGACACTCTGTAGTGAATACAAGTACTACTGTGAACAGTGTCGGAGTAAACAGGAAGCACAAAAAAGGTGAGCTGACTTGTCCCCATGTAGCTCAGTTGGTAAGAGCGTGTCCCTCGCAACGGCTGGGTCGTGGGTATTACATCACTGCTCCCATGGCGGGCCAGTCAGAAAATGTATGTTCTCAGGAATGTAAGTCGCTCTAGATAGGAGTTTTTGCTGAACTCATCCTCCAGCCAGTTCTCTTGAGTTGGCCACTTTCAACTTGAATGGAAGCACTAACAGCGAGATCTGCCTGGGGTCTGTGCTATTAGCATTATGTCTAGCTGAATATCTAGTTACTAGGCACCAACTCTGAGACAAAACAGAAGAAATAATCACTAGTAAATGTCAATGAGACTGAAAACAGGGTAGTTTTGGCACCTGCTCAGAACTGATCATCTACGCAGCGTTCCCTGCTGAGAAGTAGTGTGATGAAAAGTGCTAATTGGGACGAGGTGCTAATTGCTTTCGCATCGGAGCTCAAACCAAGCGCCTTTATTTGCCCGAACCTTTAACAGTCCCTTGTTGCTACCCAGGATGTAGGAAAATTACTGTCTGTTTACAGACTACAACCAGTCAGTAAAGGCTAGCCATCAGCTAACTAATTTCTACTGATTATCAGAAAATATGAATTTATAAAACAAACAATACCCTGTATAGCTTTGTAAGACCATAAATGATCAATCACTCTTCTCTGGAGTAGTTATAAGGTATTTTCCCAGCTTGAGGAGCAGCTAAGCGTTCTTAAAGACTAAGAAATGCTGCCTTCACCTTTAACTGCACACAGATGTAAAAATTGCTTAGCCTGCTGAATCTCCCTAGGACACACCCTTTAACAAACATTACAACCCCAACCTCTTAGGAATATTTGTTCTGGATCTTTCTTCTTTAGAATGCGTGTGAAGAAGTTACCTATGATCCTGGCGTTACACCTAAAGAGGTTTAAATACATGGACCAGTTGCATCGCTACACCAAGCTGTCCTATCGTGTCGTCTTCCCCCTGGAGCTCCGCCTCTTCAACACCTCAGGAGACGCTACCAATCCCGACCGCATGTATGACTTGGTCGCTGTGGTCGTCCATTGTGGAAGGTGAATTGTTGCTAATTCCAAATGGACCCCTCTTCCCTCCATTTGGCCCTCCATTTGCACGTTCATGTGCTTCATCAAAACTGTGTCCCAAAGCTGTTGGAGCAAATATGATCAAGGTTTTAGGGACTAATTTGACCCCCCAGTGGCCTAAATAGTAAAAACAATTCAGTCCCCACAAATATTTCAATTTACAGATTAGGGTTACAGGATAGGGAAGGGGGAAAAAAATCTGGACCCGACAGAGGTAGAAGACGATAGAAGATGATGATTGAACAGAGTTAGATATACAGACAGATTATTTAGACAGAGAGATGTTGTTGAAAGAGCAGTGGGCCAGATTCAAACCCATGCTGCAGTGGTAAATGTTCACGGGGGGGCAGCGGCTTAAACGGTATAGCACGGGTATTACATCACTGCTCTAATTGTGTTGGTAACTGATTTGTAAAAGCAGGTAGCCGTGGTATTTTGGCCATATGCACCACACCCCCCTGTGCCTTATCACTTAAATACCATGGCTGTCAACCAGTCGGCATCCAGGATACAAACTACCTGTTTCATAAATATAGATGATATACGCAGACTTACACGCAGGGTATGTTCCTATTTCCAGTGGTCCAAACTGGTCAGTATGCATAGCTAAGATATATAGACAAACAGCATAGTGTTCAGCTCTAACTCTGTCTATGTGTATGTACATTCCTTTAGTTTTCTAAACCATGGTCATTACAGAGAGCGGCTAGATATAAAGATAGACCCATGCACCCACACAACAGACCCATACACAAGTGTTTAGCTGTAAGTCCTCTCTGTATTTATGTTTCTCTCAACAGTGGTCCAAACCGTGGTCATTACATCACTATAGTGAAGAGCCATGGATTCTGGCTGCTGTTTGATGACGACATAGTAGAGGTAAGGGCTCTTATTTTCTATGGTCTAGATTCTGCATTATGAGTACATTTGTAAATGAAAATTACATAATCATTATTAAATAATTTAGGCACACTAGACCACCCATGTGTGACCGTTGCTAAATAAAACTACACGTACATGTTATTTAGTATTTGTCTACACTGCTCCCATGCATCAAAGAGTGTCTCCAACAGAACCTGGTTGTGTTGGAGACGCTCATTGTGCTTCAAGTCCCACATCTCCCTTCTCATTGGTTGACACAAGCATTCTAACCCCATCCTTGGTCATTGAAAGATTATTCAAAGATACTAAAACATCTTTTACTCCTTGGAGCAGAGATCACATGAGTTTGTATGACTCAACTTTCTACAAAAACGGGTACAAAAAGCAGTCCAGTGCATTCCGAGTATTCAGACGCCTTCAGTTTCTCCACATTTTGTTACGTCACAGCCTTATTCTGAAATGGATTCTCCCCCCCCCCTCATCAGTCTACACAATAAACAAACATGACGTAGGAAAAACAGGTTTAGAAATTACAAAATTAAAATCAGAATGATCACATTCCCATAAGTACTTGGACCCTTTTCTATGACCCTCAAAATTATGCTTGGGTGCATTCTTTTTCAATGGATCATCATTGGGAGATTTTTCCAGCTTGATTGGAATCCACCTGTGATAAATGTAATTGATTGGACATGATTTGGAAAGGCACATACCTGTCTATATAAGGTCCCACAATTGACAGTGTGTGTCAGAGCAAAAAACCAAGCCATCAGGTCAAAGGAATTGTCCGTGGAGTGCCGAAGCACAAATCTGTGGAATGGTACCAAGAAAGTTTTGTAAAGCACCCAGGATATTGTTGCAGTATGCACAGTGTCTCCCAGCTCAGCTGTGGAAATAACTCCTTCAGAGTTGCCATAAGCCTTTTGGTGGTCTCTCTGACTAGTGCACCTCTCTCCTGTATATAGCCCAACCCTGACTAATGCTTTTTCAAAACTTTCATGTTGTGATTATTTAGCTATGCTCTCTGCCATACACTGGAGTCTCCCAGAAGCAGGTGTATTTAATCAGAGGTCAGGTGGCACTTTGACACACATGTACTCCATTCAACTGATTGTGTGACAATTGGCTGCACTATGTGTCATAGCAAAGGAGATGAATACTTACACTGGAAGGAGTGGACTGAATCAAGACTTTACTCATCTTGTTAATTGTAAAAAATAAAAAAAATAAACCAAAAATCACAGCAACATCAACACTGTAATACTTTGTGTAGAAAATCCCAATTACATTTAAGCAGGCCTCACATAAAAGGACCAACGAGATCCCTGCCACACCAGTTGGGCTAGTGCAAAGCTCAAGGTCATTGAACTAGTTTAAAATAGCATTTGAATCAAGGTGTAATCTCTTCCCACCCCCAATGTAACCTGGAATTTCGCGACCTGCTTCCAATATATAAGGCTTTGGGAAGCAGGAGACAGATGGAATGTTGGGATCAGATTTTTTTTAAGATGATCTGATCTTAGTAAGATGAGCCTGTGAAAGTCAAAAGAAGTTTCACACATTTGGCTTCACATTTTTTTTACTTAGTAAGATTAGCCTGTGAAAGAGAATAGATGTTTCACACATTTGGCAATAAATTTTTTCTTCCTCATTTATGGTTTTGAATTCGTCGTAATGACTGTTGTTTTTGGTAAAGAAGCTTCTCTTAGGTCTTGGTATTTGTCACACTGTAACGGAAATGCCGTTCTGTCTCAGATCACAGCCTGTCCAGGTTGGCCATTGGTGACTAGTCTCTACGGCCAGGCTTGTCTACGGAGTCTGTACATTGTCAAGTTCTTCCTCAGTCACAGTGCTCAGTTGGCCACTGTGTATTGCCTTTTTAGAGCTAAATAGCATTGGCTTTTACTTTCAGATCTGTTAATGTTTTCCCAATGTTTTGTCTTTTTGTTGGATTATACATTGTTTGGGTGTGTGCGTGCGTGCGTGTGCCTGTACGTGTCTGTCACCTGTAATCTGCCTGCTTTTTTCAGTTTTATATTAGTTAATAGGATGAGCCAGTAAAATGGTGTTGGATACCTCCCACCACAACACACACAATAAAGAATTTGCCGGCTTTTCTCAGACATTGAAAGTGTGTTAAAGCATAGCTTAGCCCTAACAAAGGGTGCAACATGCTAGCACCTCATGTAGAAGTTGAAGAACATGTCGTCTGCTGTTAAGCTCATGGTCCAGATCACATTCGGGGAGTGATTTCACCTAGTGAAAGGCACTGTCGGTTGTACCTGCAGCGCTGAGGTGAAATGGGGCCTGCTTCTTTCCACTCTGCGTACTGCACAATCCATGCAGGCAAATATCTGTGATCAGCTTACTTTAGGTTTACCCAACGTAGCCATTAGTGGAACAACATAAAAAAACGATTTTAGAGCAGGGTCTAAGTTTTCAACTATGGGAAAAGTCTCATCTGAACATCTGGTGGATGAGCGAAATCTGGCTAAGTAATGAAGTTTCCACTGGGCTTGGAGCTGAAGTGCTATTTAACAATGTGGGCTCACTATGACCACAACCGATGGTAGTGTACTATCTGTAGAATTTCGTAATTTCACATGAGGTTATCCACATTTGTCCCACAACATAATCATATCATTGTTACAGATTCCCGAAACAAGTACAAGTACCGCAAAACCACAGAGTAAAAATAAAGGGATTTTTCCAATTGAAGCGTCTTAATATGGCACAATGTGTATGGCAGACTGAAACTAAACTCAAATTAGATTTAGTTCTGTGGTTACAGATGGGATAGCAGAGTCGTTTGAGATTTGTTTCTGTGGATACAGAGGGAATAGCAGGGAGTCGATTAAGATTTGATTAGTGGGGTTACAGAATTGTTTGCAGGGAGTTGTTTGAAATGTGTCCTTCTTTAACTTCTAACTCTTCTCTTTCCTTTTCTAGAAAATTGACGCCCAGGCGATCGAGGAGTTCTATGGTCTAACGTCAGACATTTCTAAGAACTCTGAATCAGGTTACATCCTGTTCTACCAGTCTCGGGACTGAACCGACCAATGGTTGTGGCCCAAAGGCCAAAGCGGGCCAATGAGATTGGGACTCTGCATAGAGAGAAGGAGGGGCTTCGGCTGGCACAGGCCCACCACCCATTTTTAAAATATTCAGCTTTGCACTGCGGAACGACGAGAGGATGGATGGACCGATTTCCAGTCGATGACGGACAATGTTGCCGCCACCATCAAAAAAGGAAGAACAGGCTGGGAAATGTTATGCTTGGTTAAAAATCATTGTTTTATTGGGGGGGGGAGGGTAACAGCAGATTAAGGGGAATTAATATCATTGTGTCCCTGCCATCTTCTGAGCCACCAGCAGGAGTGGCTAAACAGGAGTGGGTTTAAATGAAAGGTGGATCTGCCGTTTCCTGAATGTTCTCGCTAGTCCGTTGCCTGTTGTGGTCATATGGACAGAGTGGTGGAGAGTTGAGTTTGGTCCCTGTGTAGCTGAGCAGACCAAATCTGGTTGCTAGGTGCTCAGTGTTGAATTACGTTATGGTCCCAAGGCTGAAAGTTGCACACATTTTTTCACACACTCTTTCTCGCTCTCTCTCTTGCTCTCACATGAGTATGCTCCTGAGCTCCCCCCTCTGGTAACAACAGCAAATTGAGCCACACACTACAAAACACCTGCCAACGAGATATTTATGATGTGTGTCTCCTAAGTTGCCCATATGTGTCACATTCCCATTGTGGTGTGCATTAACAGTGGTGCGCTATATATGGACTAGGCTATTTACATCCTGCCGGCACCTCTGTAACCCAGTATAAAAACCCAATTGGCTACTGTAACAATTAACTCCTCTTCGTCTCATCTGATCTGAACTTTCCATAAGAGCCTAAGGTTATGTTGCCAATGTTTTGACTTTTTTGAAAGTGTAAAAAGAAACTATTTTTGATTTCCGCCCAAAAATGAACTTTTTTTTGTTACTTTTTTTTCACCAATAAACCAAATATCAGTTTGGTTTGTATGATGCTTGTGCTATGCTGCCGGTTGGGGTAACCAGTTTGTCACTTTTAAAAGGCTACATAATAATGCATTCCCAACACAATCTAACAGTTGTTACATTGCAGCCACCGGCGTCTGGTGTTGAGACAACTTGTCCCGTGAAATCAATCAAGGTTGTTACACTGTCTGTATTGAGTCCACTGGCAGCGACCAAGCTGAAGATGGTTCATCGTATACCAGGTAGAACGACACAGTGCTGATTGCAAGAAAATGTAGCGGAGTTGTTTTTGGGACGGAGCCCGCTTTGCTCAATTGCCAGCCACATGGTTTATGGCTAGGGACGCACTGATACCACTTTTTCCATTGTCGATACAGAGTGCGATCATCTGTCGATACCAAGTACCGATCCGATACTGCCATTTCTATTTTGTTGAAGTGCTATGATTGTGATAATTTGTTTACATTAATTAAATGTATACCATACGTTTTATTAACAATTTAATCAATATTTAAGATTGAACTTGTGCCATTTTAACAACATGAAATCTTATTCAAATACACTCTGGGGTAGAGTAAGCCATTTGAAGAAATTCTTTAGCAATGTAGAATGGGAACGCGGATATATGTTGGACTAAGAAGTCACTGCAGTGAAAAAAAATGACACGCTATGCAAGCATTTTATTGGCGTTTGTTCAATCACAACTTGATCGAAGTGGCACTAGAATAATGTTAGGCGTTACTAAAGGGAAAGGCTGTACAGCACCAAACAAGTAGGCTTCCTATTTAGCTATGAATCTGAATGGATTTCAAGATAAGACATCACACAGTTAAAGGTGATGTATTTGCAATCAGCCTGGTGTTAACTAGCTGGTACTAACTAACAGCAGTTACCTAGCTGGTGTTACTGTAGCTACCTAGCCTAAGCGTCTACTGTCACTCTTGAAACACTTGCTTCGCAAGATTTATATCTACTTTTACTAGTGGCTTTTTAGTGTAAATTAATGACAGACTGCAGCCATAATTGTGTTTTTTGTTGAGTTCACTAGGCATAGGCCGAACGTTTCCCGAATTAACTTTAGGCGTGTTTACCGCAAATTGTTATTACAATCTGCTTAGTGGCATCGGCTCATTACATAGACTTGCAGTCTGCGATGCTCGATCCCATATTTTTGGCCAGTGTCGGATCGGTGCTTCCCTTCTTATGACCATGTTTTTTTGTGTCTCAGACTAGCAGTGCCAGTCAAGGATCAGTTTGTGCTTTTAAACTGTGAAAGATAACATTGTTATGTACCGGCAGGATCTGATTCTGGATCAGGACTCCCATCTGAGATGTTTTGTGAAGGCCTGGAGCAACAGCTTTGATGTGTTCTGTGGATCTGTTAGGCCCTGCATTAATTTAAATGTAAGACAATCTGCCTTTGAAATGGACCGTAAAAAAATGGCTTCTCAGGAGTTGGAATACGTAGGATCCCAAATGTAACCCTGTTTATTTTTTTAAATCAAGTCCCATAGGGACAAATATTGCGTATTCAGTTTATAGGTTGCCATTTGAGTCATAGTCTGGCCAGGCCCTGGAATTTTCCTCATATCAAACAAGCCTTACAAGCTGCTGACCTAGTTGTGTCCCCATGGCGCCCTATTTACTGTATAGCAGTTCACTTCTTTTGTTCAGAGCCCTACTGGGTATAGAGTGCAATTTCTCTGCTTTTGGGTTATTTTCTGCAACCATAGCTTAATTCAGATTTTAACACCCAAACCTCTGCTTTGTACAATTTTTAATCTGTGTCTGTGAAGTGTAGCCTATGACATGCTGCTAGTTTTTAAGGTTTACTAACAAACTAATATGAGTTGACATTGTACAAAACTGGTATTAATGTTAAATGTCAGTAGTTTCACTGCAACTTTTCCCAGATTTCCAAAATCTCACCTGAACAATTTCAGGAATTTAGAACAAATATGCTGGGCATCTGGAGTCCATGAACCAGAAATTCTTTACAACCTGGGAATATTTTGGGGAAAGTTACAGCATTTTCCAAAATGTAACAAAAGCCGGTTTTAATGTGGCTGTGGGACTTGCTGTTCTACTTAGAATGTGTTTTGAACTTGGGAGACCTAAACTCATTAATGATTGAACTTTGTAGCAGTAGTATCAATGAGATCTACCTAGTACACACTTGTGCACTCCGCTAGCCTCCAGGGTCCATTCTCTGTACAACTCCCAAATGGCCCCCTAACATTGTAGTAGTGCACAACTTTTCCCATAGGGAATAGGATGCCATGGGGGGACGACGACGGGTTTTTAACCTGTCTCGCTACCTGTCTATTTCTCTGTCTGTTGGTTTTTCTCTGTACTCCCTGACCTTTGGTGTTTGTCTGTGATTTGTTTGCGGGTTAAGCTACCTTTTTTCTCGGGCTTGTTTGGGATTCCTGCTGACAGCGCGACTGGAGCTCACACACAGTCAATGTTCACGCTCCAGTTGATTTGGGCTTGCAGTGAGTGATAGTGAGGGCTGGACACCGCCGAACACAATACAGTGAAATGGGTCTCAGAGCATTCCATAGCGCGCATTTCCCCCTGGCTTTGTGAGGAACACAAAAGTTAGCCAAAGGCTGGCGTAAGTTTAAAAATAGCTTGAGCAGCTTCATATATAACAGACGTCCTACCCATGCATCCCGTTTCACTTCCTGGGATCGTCGGTGTTCGATCTTGGTCATTTCTAAAGACTTGGTGTGGAAACTGCAACATGTTATGCCTGTTCCAGGGTTTATTTTATAATAGAAGTGATCTACTTGGATTTCACCTATAGAATTGCATAGGATGCAGGATGGATGGAATTGGAATTGCAGGATGGAAATGCATAGGAATGGATAATGAATGGAATGAATAAAGCAGGCATGTCATGGACTTGATTGGGAACCTCTGTAAAAATATATTTCTAGGCATGAATTTCTCTGTTTGATAGGTGAAACCCAGGTGAATGACTTTTGGAAGCCAAGCATACAAGGCCCAGGTAATGGCTTCAAACAGTCCAGCTATTATTACTTGAAGTGTAGACGAAGCAAAGGAGACAAGGAGAGGTGCCGTCAGTGTTCAAAGGCTACTTAGAGCCTGGGTCCCTTTTCTCTTGTTTTGGGTTGGGCATTGCCCCACTGGATCTACATGTTCTTTTCCCATCAGGTTGAAAACATGTTCAGCTGACTTCAGATCAGTCTTACAATGCCAGTGATCTGTGTTGTTTATTTCAAATGTAATCCTATAAAGTCTATGTACTGACCCTTTCAGTTTTTATGCCAAACACCACCCTATACTCTAAATAGTGTGCTATTTTTTTACCTGCGACCCTATGGACCCTTGTTAACAGTAGTGCACTATACGGCTTATAGGATGCTTTTGGGGAAGCATCCACAACCTTACCTCCACTTATTGAATGTGCTAGCAAGGGCTTAGATGCATTCAAAATAGGGTGTTATTTTCTTCTCTTTAAAATGTATTTAAGTATAAAGAATTATAATAAATGTTAACTTTTCTTAATGTACACTTTTTTATATATATATATTTTACTAATTTAGTCCTACTATTCTTGTGTAGGCAGTTAAGATGAATGGGGTTGCAAGTTAATATTTTTGGGTTATATTTGAGAGATTGTTCTGTCCAAAATGGTGCCCTATCCCCTATGTACTGCACTACTTTTGACCAGGGCCCACAGGGTATTGCGCTATATATGAAATAGGGTGCCATTGGGGACTGCGAAAAGTTGAAAATGTGTAAATATGAAGATATTATTGGAGCATAACCAGGCTAGTCAACCCTGGTTGGGAAGTGTCAAAGGCAACCGCTGACCTTGACCAATGAAATAAGCAACCAGTATGGTGCCTAGTTAAGACAAAACCCCTACTGCCTGGAACACTCAGCTATGTGGCCTCATTAGTACAATAGCTTGCTTGAAATAACAATGACCATGCTAGTATGATTGGTAATGTTAAATTAGGAGCAGGATTTATTCCTTGCCATGTACCTTGACCAGGAAAGACTCCTTTCCTGAAACTAAATATTACCTGGCCAATATGAAAACACTTTCTTGAAGAAATACACCAATAATCATGAATCAAAGTCCTAATACACTTGTGTGGGGAAACCCATGTTGACTGATTTCACATTTCTCATGGTCCCCTTTCAAATAATATTCAAAATAGTTTTTTGTATTTTTTATTCTTTGGGGAGGGACTTGACCTGGCTTACTCGTCACTGTAACACGCCAAAACTGTAAAAGGCATTAAGCCTGTGAGTGGTTGTGTAGGTATGGTATGGTTGAAAGGAAAAACGTGTTTAAACTGTTTCCAATAAATATAATAAATACTGGTTTAAGATGGAGAAAGAAAACTTGACAAACTGCATAGTTTTGTTCTGTCTGCAATTTTTTTTTAAGTAGATCATTCACTGTTTTGCTGGTTAACTAGATCTTTGTTTCCTTCGGTGTTTGCTGTTGTCTCCAAGGAAAGTTCATTACAGTATTACCTTCCATACCCAGTATTCCAAAAAAACAAACAATGGAAATTCCCCAAGCGTTACACACCAGGGACTTGCTTGACAATTAAAACGAGGTTCTTCAACATTGAGCCTGTTTTGAAATCTGTTTCCCCTGAAGATTTGTTTCTGCCTATTGGATTCATAATAATGAGCGAAGCAACAGTTGTACATTTAATTTTTTAGGTACATAATTCAGACATACAAAGTCAACTGTTAGAAAGTTTGACAAACTTCAAAGTTTAGCTACAGCTTGAGGGGATCTCCTCTTTAGAAAATATAGAAAAGTGTTTTCCAAAAAGATCTATAATGTACAGGTCTCGAATAGAGAGAACCTTATTGTTTAAAGTATAGCAAGCGCCTCATTAGACAGAAATGAGGTCCAGAACAAAACACTGGATGTTCAGAAATTGCACACATAAATACTTTTATATACACAAAAAAATACTGCATGTATGTGTACTATATATGCTTATTCAGAACATTCCTTCTCCTCAGCCCAATATAATCTTCAGGTACTCCTTTAAGTAATTTGCTCCTTTAGTTCATGAGCATATGGGCTTTGCTCTCTACACCCACACGGTCACTAGTAGTTAATTGAAATAGTCCTGTGATATGTGATAAATTCCTGTCAACAGCAACAAGAACGACAGTGTATATATAAAGTTATGGTAATACACACTTTTCCATACACCTGCCAGCACCCCCACTTGCTGGAAAAAAATGCACACTTATGGCAACAAATAAAAAAATTAAATTAAAATGTAATATACATGCTTGGAAAAAAATGTGCTATGATAAGAGATACTTTATAATAGTCTTTTCGGTATTTACAGTGTTTTCATCAACCCTGTCCATACCTTGCGATAACATTCATCCTCTGTTCTGATCTTGTAAACATTCTGACTGTGCCCACAGTTTTTGACAGGTGCAGACCATAACATTATACTGGGATCCGGTTGTGATTGTGCCTGTATCCACTCAGTGACTCTGGGTCTCTTTTTGTACCTGCCTTTAACATTTATCCTTTTTCCAGATCTTGTCTGTTTATACTTGGCTTGATCAGTCAGATGAATTTTATCAGGACAATAGACGCATGTTGGATGGTATGAATGGAGCAAGAGTTGGAGTTGGAATCCTGCATCGGTTTGGTTCCTAATCACTCATCAGGTGGTATAAAAAAAAATTCAGATCGCAGAAAGGTTTTATATAAAGATTTTCTATTTGAAAGATAATTGCTGTGACACACTACAGTGACAAAGTGGAGCAGAAACTGTCTCCTCCCCCAATGTGAGGACAACTACATTGCCAATTAGCAACTCTACTTTTCTAACCTACTTTTTTAGTGTAAAAATGGCTAACTAATATAGCTTATCCAGAACAGGACTATCTGTTATTGTAAGCTTAAACTGTGAAAAAAACAGGGCCTTGAGTGGATTTCTTTCAGAAACTTATGACCTTATGAATATTATATTTTGTCTGTAGGCATGAATAAACTGATTTTGATTTGCAGGTAACGGTTGGGCTCAACTAAAACTATGCGGATGGGTCGGGTTGCGTAGAAGACCGTCGGGTGGTTCCAGGAACATGGTCTGGACGCCACTCTGGAAAACTGACTCATGCAAGACTTTGGTACAGATCTATGCTCAGTTTGTCCTTTTACCTCCTCCTGATTAAGACTATGGACAGATCCTAGATCACATCTAAGAATAGGGGAGCTGATGTGAATTTGGACCTCGATCTCCCTGACAACCTTGGGAGGTAGTCAGGCATGTATTTTGTGTGAATATCAACCAACAGTTTTGGATGGTAAAACTAATGAAATCATTAGAAGACCAGTTTCAAAAAACAATTGTATAAGAAATGTTTTTTAAATAAATACATTTACAATATTTTCAAAGCGCATGTCAAATAATTAACAAAAAGGGACCAGCTATTCTGTTGCCTATTCAATTCTGGCTATTCAATGCATATACAATGTCCTGATAAGAGAGACTTTTGAGTTAAGTGTGTAGATGAGACAAACCTTGACATGGATGGGATCACATTGATCAGACATTACTGCAAGATATAAACAAGGCTGTTGATCTAGTGACTTGTTCTGTTTTTGTTCATACTGAAACAATTGTCTTGTTATATTTGTGAGAAAACTTGGGAACAAATTTCCTGTTATTATTTAATTAGCTTAAACTTTTTTAATCCAAACATTGCAAAAAGATATGTGCGTTTACAAAAATATATATTTTTTTGTTGGGGCGGCATAATTTGCCTATGGGCCAACCTTTGCCTAACCCTTGTCTGTACAATTACCATTGTATTCAAGTGCCTAACCCTTGTCTGTACAGTTACCAACGTATTCAAGTGCAGTAAACAATCTGTTGATAACGTATGTTTGCACCCGTATGAATACTTCGAGCCCCTGTCTACTTTGAGTTGGTTTAGTCCTTATACATCCCAGCGCTGACCCCTCCATCCCACCCCTCCATCTATCATATCATACCATGGTCTCTGAGCCTGAGCCCTTTCCCGTGAAGAAGTCCCAAAATTGACTGGTATGACTTGGAGAGGGTTTTGCTCTCTCCTCCTGGGGCGTCTGTCTAACCCAGACACTGTTATCTCCCTGTGCTCCGAGGCTGGAGCAAGAGGCAGCTCCGAGGGCGAAGCTCAGACTTTCCCCCAACGGTGCCCTCCTTTCCTGGGTGAGGTGGTGGCTGTCCTCTGGGTGGACTCTGGAGCTGCTGGAAGGCTGGCCCAAACTCAGGAGGTTGTGGTGGGAGTGGAACTGTCTCATCTGGTTGATCGATTTGGACGACGCCTCGCTAGAACCTGGAGAGAACAGCCTTATTAGAACGTTATTAGAATGTTATTACTATGTAATAAGAGCTCTAACAATTGGCTCAATGCTAATCGTCACTTCATGGTCACAACCCTGTTTAACCCTAACCTCAACTTAAAACTTAACTTCATGCTAGCGGTTTCATTAAAACAACTTGTAAATGGGTAGATCATACCAATTACCTGTCTGTCTCAGAACTGTCCTGTCCTATCAGAACTAGGTTTATTGTCTTGTAAGTCAGGTGATCTGAACTTAAACCCAATACTAAATCTAAACCCATAACCTAATCTTAAAACCAAAATAATGAATCTTAAACTTTTTTTTTGAAGGAAAGTAGATGGTCAATCTCCTTGCTTATTTTTTTCCCACAAGGCTTTTATTGCAGGAATCAGAGGGAGACAGAAGTAACGGGTGGAGACGATAGTGAACCCCGGTCTCCAGCCTGGGAGACATGCAGCATATGTATGTGGAGCCAGAAGCGTTACCATTTAACCACGGCTCAGAACTATTAACCTAAAAACGGTGGCTTACGTTTCTTGTGATTCTGGTGGCGATGGAGGATATCCAAGTTGAGAAACACTTCGCTGGTTAGGCTTCCGTCTCCAGGTCCGTTTTGGTTAAAGAGGGGCGACGGGGGCTCAAGGGGGGACAGGCTACCACTAGATGCCCCAACAGAGTCAAGAGATGCCCCTGTGTCCCGACGACCCCCCGTAGCGTCCACTGTCTCCATCGTCAGGTGGCTACTGCTATTGGGAGAGAGGAAAGGGATATGAGAGCGGAAGGAGAGCAAGAAGAGGGAGTAGAGATTACAATATTTCATTATCCTTGTTGCGGAAATTCACGTGTATGTTAAATATACACAAACAAAGAGGGACTTTCACCCCAGCCTCAACTATCACACCTGAACCTTAAGATACTAATCACCAGTCATATGTTTAGAACATGATTAGTTTAATCAGCAATGTTTGAGAATATTGGGCAGAAAGTCTCACGCTACTCAGGCTTTAGACTACACAGTGATTGAACAAGTATTTGGACAGTGACATGTTCTTTGGCTCTGTATTCCAGCACTTTGGATTAATACCTTTTGTACCATATAAAGGGAGGACTATTTACAAATCGAGATGTAATTCCTAAATGGTTAACCAGATATGGATGAATGTGTAACCCAATACTCACTGTATAATTTAAAATCTAAAGTGCTAGAATACAAAGCTCCAAAAAATGTCTCACTGTACAAATACTTTAGGAGTTAATTGTTGTTAGAAATATATGGACCTTGAAGTGTATATCTACCTGAGTTTCCTACGGAGGAGATAGTCGATGATGTCAGGATCAGTCTGGATGAGACTCATCAGCACCTCCTGCTGGAGCTCTGCTGACACCTAGAGGATGGGAGGACAGAAGCAGCACATCACCCCTATCCTCCGGGAACTCCACTGGCTTCCTGTCACTTACGATGGGAACCCTCTCGGTCACTCCGCTCTGCTACAGAGCTTTGGAGACAGGGCTATCTCTAGGGCTGCTCCAAGGCTTTGGAACTCTCTTCCACAATCAATCCGTGACTCTGAATCTGTTACCATCTTCAACCACCACCTCAAGCCTCATCTGTTCAAACAAGCCTACCCCTAGCCCCTGCCCTTTCCCTTCGTCCAGTGTCATATCTGAGTCCTTTTCTTAAAGTTTGTCTGTGTATTGTCTAGTCACTCTCCTTGGATGCTGTTTTGTTTTGTACCTGATATAAAACATCTTTGGTTCCCAGAAAAGCGCAATATAGTTCAATGTATTATTATTATTATTATAGAAGCATTATATGAAGCCAGACAAACACTCCACCCGCCATCAGCGTGCACTTCCAACGGACGTACTGTGAACAGGCGCTTGTAGTTCTGTATGAGGTGGAGAGTGACGTTGATGATGGCCGCGCTGTCCTCGATGCCCATGGCATGGTGGCTCATCTCTCGGTCGCCTCCGCCCCTCTCCCCTTGGAGCAGGTTGGGACCGAAGATCACAGCCAGGTTGGTCGCGGTCATCTTGTTGCCGGGAAGCTGCGGGGAGAGAGGACGAGAGGGGATGAGTTAGGGAAGGATAAAGAGTGAGACCACATACACTACCAGTCAAATGTTTGGACACCAAATCATTCAAGGGTCCTTCTTTAGTTTTACTATTTTCCACACTGTTGAATAAAACTGGAGACATCAAAACTATGCATTAACTCACATGGAATCATGCAGCAACCAAAATCAAAATACATTTCATATTGTAGATTATTCTAATTAGCCTCCCTTTGCATTCTCTCAACCAGATTCATGAAGTAGTCACCTGGAATGCATTTCAATTAACAGGTGTGCTTCATTAAAAATGTATTCCTGTGATCACACAGATGGTTAGTTTTAAAGTAACCAGCAGTTTAATGTTCAGGGTCAGGGTGATGTGAGCTACAACAAACACGAGTGGTGGATGGGTTGACAACCTGCTCTTTAATGGTGTTGCAGCTCAACGTTGTCAATGACAATAAGGCACACGTGTGTGCATTTAACAAGTTACACCATGGGGGTATTTCAGAAAGCAGGTTTAGTGAAAACCTAGTTAGTTGACTTAGAGTTGATGGAGACTCTGGGTTTACGGTTTCAAAGAGCCAGTTCAGCGTTTCTCTGAGTCAGTTACTATGGCAACATACTCCGTGAAGCTAACCTGCTGGCTAGCAGGTTTTATCCAACTAACCATGAGTTTGTCCTACTCTTTCACTGAAACCTGCCATCAGAATGTGTCAGACAGGGCGTGTCCTTTTCTCGAAGAGCCAGTAGAAGCACAAATACTCTGCAGAAATCTCCATCGGGAGAGAGTGATCAGACCCCGTTTGGATGTTTTATCATTCCCCAATGATTTTCTGTTTGAGAATTACAGTTTTGCTGCACAATCGATCACTTATCTGAAAAATATTCTCAGGCCACATATCGTTCTTATGATACATGGTGGACATGCTCTCAGTTCGGAACAAATTCTGTGTTGCAGTTTTCTGTATAACATCGGTGACGCTGAGCATACAGTATGTCCAAGGCAACCGTCTCTGTCGGGCTGTCAGAGATGTGACTCTTGCACTGAAACGTTTTCTGTACACTTTAGTAGTGTTCCTAAGTCACAGACATCAAAAAATAATTCCACAGAATTGCAGTTATCTAAGCAGTAATCAGTTTATTTAGTATGAAGCTTTGAGACTTGAAGCACAAAATCTACTTAATATTTGCTTATGAAATTTCACTTACTACTAAAATATGTTACATGTAGCCACTGAAAGGTGTTTAATTAGGTAGGGGAGGCTAAACAGCATCACAATTGCTTGTACTGATTTTACAATTTCCCTCTTTGAAGTATATTTTTTTATTTCATCTTCAGTTGCTGCCAAGTACGTTTTGTGCCTGTTGGGTTGCACCTGCATAAATAGATGACCTCACTTGGTCCAGGCAAGTGAACTCGGCAGTGAAATCTGCCCAAAAGCAACTATACTTCCTGAGGAGACTCAAGAAGTTTGTTGTTGTCTGTAAAAACTGTCACCAACTTCTACAGGTGCACCATTGAGAGCATCCTCTCAGGCTGAATTACTGCCTGATACGGCAGCTGCTCCGATTGCAAGTCCCTCCAGAGGGTGGTGAGGTCTGTGGAGCGCATCATCGGCTGCCATCTCCCCTCCATGCAAGGCATCTACCATACACAATGCCTTAGGAAAGCACGGAACATCAAAGACTACAGCCACCAAGGTTATGGTCTATTCACACCGCTATTGCCATCTGGTCGACACTACCGGAGCATCAGAGCACGCACTTCCAGACTCACAGTTTTTTCCCTCAGGCCATAAGGCTCCTCAACCAGCAACACTGACCTATGATCATTCTGATCACACATGAATATTCTAAATGCTCTGATGTCTTTCTATGTACATTTAACGTACATTAGAATATTCGTACCATTCATAGGCATACTATATTTATAATATTCAATACTTCTACACATTGTTCATATTTCCCATCCTACTCTCTTTAAAATTGCTGCTAGTTTACATTTTTATGTATATTATTGCTTTATATTTCTTAATTCTTACTACGTGGATGTGTGCCATGTCACAAGAATGTGTCACTGTTCAGAATGACGCTGTGTTATTCAGTGCATTGATAAATAAACTTTGAACCTGATATTATACCCATACGCACACATTATATAAATGTTTAATGAGTGGAAGACTCGAGATGCGACTTGCATTGTCTCGGTCAGCAATTTTCTGCCACGCTAGCTCACATTCTTTTGCTGCTGATACTGTATTGCTTTTTTCTTGAATATGTACACATTCTGTTTGTGCATTCATTAATATATCTAATTCCACTGGGAAGAAGTACGGGGTCCAAGAACTTTTTCTCCTGTTGCCATGATGAATCACATTATCTGCGTTCCATTGATGAGGGCTTTTTATCTCCTCGTGCACGTACTTTATCCGAGTAGCAACAGTCGAACTTCCCATCACTAGTAGGCAACAATCAGAGGAAGCATTTTTATGATGTCAACATGTAGACTTCTTACAAAGTATTTCACAGTATTTTTTAACTACAAAACACTAAAGTATTTTGATACAAAATGTGAAGACATTTTTATCAACCCTATCAAATAAAAATTACAAAATCCTATTTTGTATTTGAAATACATAATTTAAATACATGTATCATAAATACTGCCCATCCCTGATAGACACCAATAAGAAAAAAATACTTGTTGGGCCAAAACACATGAGAAAAGCACATTAGACCAGTGGAAATCTGTCCTTTGGTCTGTGAGACTGTCAGTAATGTATTTACAAGGCACACTCAACCAGCTTGGCTTTGCGATTTCTGGATTATCATTTGTTTTTCAACAGGACAATGACCCAGAACACCCAGAAGACCTCCAGTCTGTGTAAGGGCTAAGTGATCAAGAAGGCTATTTGACCTGGCCTCCACAATCACTCAACCTAACTGAGATGGATTGGGATGAGTTGGACCACAGAGTGAGGAATAAGCAGCCAACAAGTGCTCAGCACATGGGGGGAACACCTTCAAGACGGTTGGCAAAGCATTCCAGGTGACTACCTGATGAAGCAGATTGAGAGAATGCCAAGAGTGTGCAAAGCAGTCATCAAGGCGAAGGGTGTCCACTTTGAAATGTACATTTACAGAAATGTAAATATAAATGTATTTTAATTTGTTTAACACTTTTTTGGTTACCAAACGAATCAATGTGTGTTAAAAGTTTTGATGTCTTGTTCTGCAATGTGGAAAATAATAAAAATAAGGAAATACCCTTGAATGAGTAGTTGTGTCCAAACTTTTGATTGGTACTGTATAAGGTTTACAGTGTAAGTCCAGTCCTGGAGTACCCTCAACAGTAAATTGTTCTAGCGCCGCATCAATGTACTCGATTACACTAAGGGAAAGACCTTATTGTTAATTGCATAGAGGAATTAGGAGTGTTCGTCTAGGTTTACAAAGAAATATGTGTACTGTTAAGGGTAGTCAAGGACTGGAGTTGGGAACCACTTCAGTGTAGGTCATAGGGTTGGTCATGGAACAAGCTAGAGAAAGAGAAATCAGTTTGAAAAGTAAAATGAAATTCAATATTTCATTGAGAGACAGAGTGGGGAGGGGGGGGGCAAGGAAAGTGGAGAGGAAAAGAGCGAGAGAAGTAAGACTTAACCCAA
>JACXGI010000103.1:168127-195840 GCA_016801175.1 Esox masquinongy
CCCCCCCCCCCCCCCCCCCCCAAGTCAACGCCTCCACTAACCTCCTGGTCCCGGGGGCCGGTGGTGTCTTGCGCGTGGCTCTGGACGGTGTGTAGCAGACTGAGGAGACGGAGCAGGGTGTCACAGTTGCAGGGGGGTAACAGGTAGAGGAGCTGCTGGAGATACAGGAACTGATCCATCCCTCTCAGAACTACAGGCGCGGGGGGGGGCGGGGGGGCAGAGATAGGGAGAGACAGGGGCAAAGAGATAGAGGCAGAGAGAGGGAGGAATAGACTTAGGAATCGTTTAAACAACACTGAACAATTTTTTTTTTAATTCCTTCCATATTTTTTCAGGCATTTTTATGCTTTATTTGACAGGAAAGTGTGGACAGAATCAGTGATCCGGATTCAAACCCACGCTGCAGAAGTACACGTACTGGAGGCAGCGTCAATAGAACACTGAAAACCTAGATGAGCATAATTGTAAGTAGGCAGTTATAATGGTTGCATTCATACAGGTAGTCCGAGTGTGTGTGTGTGTGTGTTTGCGTGCGTGCGTCGTACGGTCGGCATGCAGGAAGGCAGCGTAGAGCTCTCTCGGCAGCAACGGGTCGGGCATGTCCCTGAGGAACTCCTTCAGAAGAGCGGCTACGTCGTGGACACTGTGCTCCTCATCCAAACAGACGTCTGCACCCATGTCAAAGTCCTCACGCAGCTAGACAGAATGCAGAGACGAGATTAGACACACACACGCACTTTGCAGAAGAAGCCATTGTGAGTCAGAATAAATCCAAGTTCACACGCGCCCTGCCACAAATACAGTGGGATTTCTACGTGGCCCATTTCTTTCAAAACAGGAAATGACAGGGATCATTGACCTTCAGTGCTAAAGTACACAGTGGAGAAGAAGTACACCTGCCACAATATCAACACTAAAGCCTACATCGCAACTTAGATAAAGGAAAGTGATGTAATTGGACTAACATTTACTTTAAACCAATTTATGTCACAGAGTTTTCCCACACAACAGGAAATGCACACTCCTAGTTTTGTTATTTCGACAGCACAGCCGTCAGATTTCATTTGCCCTTAAGGAAGACGTATCATCCCCAGTCATCCCCTTCGTGTTTTCATTTGCCCTTATGGAAGACGTATCATCCCCAGTCATCCCCTTCGTGTTTTCATTTGCCCTTTTGGAAGACGTATCATCCCCAGTTATCCCCTTCATGTTTTCATTTGCTCTTATGGAAGACGTATCATCCCCAGTCATCCCCTTCGTGTTTTTATTTGCCCTTATGAAAGACGTATTATCCCCAGTCATCCCCTTCATGTTTTCTCCATCTATGATCTACCCCAGAAGCAGGAAAGACTAGATTAGACAGCGTCAAAGGTAAAAAAAAAAAGACTCACTTGTCGAACTCTCTTTTTGGAGCTCCCAACACGAAAGATTCCCACAGTTTGTAACCCTGTTGACGATAAGAAGCAAATTCAGATTATTGATACACTTAAATTCAAATTAGTGATACACTTTAGATTATTGTCGCTGAATATTTTCAGTTTTTAAGTGTCCAAAAGGACGCTCAATCGATGAGTAACCTAGCTTGAAGAATTGTATTACTCTCCTGCCTAATGCCTGGGCTTTAGCTTAGAGGGATAACATGGTCTAATCTGCAGACATTCGGGTCTTGCTGTGCAGCTGACAACCACGGCATCACCGTTCAACCTTGTGAAAGAATACACTCCCTCAATTTGGTACCAGCACTAACCATATTTCTCTATGTGGGAGCAGCAGCGCTCTACGACACGAGGGACCTGTCTGTAGATGGGGTTGAGGCTCAGCTTATTCTGGGTTCGCCCTGCGGTACCGGCCGCATTCTTCTTCAGCTCCAGCTCCGCGGGGTGCGACAGCTGCAGCGCCTCCAACAGGCGGGACTGACTCTCTACCAGATCCGAAATGGAGTCCACCGATAGGCCACCCTTTTGGGGACGAGAGGATAAGCGGGAGGCAGAGTCTTAGCATTTCTAGTTCAAATTTCAAAACCTTTTAGGAAGACTTAGAAGAATAAGATGAAAATGGATAGAAAGGAGGACATGGCTGAAGATGGAAAACGAAGAACTTACGGAGACAAAAAGACTGGAACAGAGAAAAAATTTGACAAACAGAGGGAAGAGGCGACATTAGGAAAGTATGCATGATGACAAACGGGAGAGGAAGGAGCGAGGGAAAGAGAGAGGGGAAAGTAAGTTGGGACAGACGAAGGGAGAGAGACAGAGGGAGGGAGAAAACAGATGAGTGATAGATTGTGGAAAGGGAAGGCAAAAGGATTTCAACAAATATTTCTCCTGGCGTCAAAATCAGCTTTCCATCAGTAGATCCCAAATAGAATAAAGTCATGCCAGTTGCCATCAAAAACATTCTCGCAAAAAACAATGACAATTTCCCTCGAATGTCCAACCATTTAAAAAAAGTAAGAAGACAGTGGAAGAATAGGAAAATTATATTTCCTGTGTCAGTTTAATCAGGGCAGTGTTTATATATATATATATATATATATATATATATATTTTAGTGGTGAAATACAAAATAGTTTTTGCTGAAAGAGCAGTCGGTCCGACCCAAGCAGCTGCACTACCCAAGATCACAGTGTTGTAAAGAAGGGGATGATGGGAAGGGGGAAGGTCAAAGTGCAATGGGCCAGACTTATACCCATCCTGATCCATACGCCTGTTCCAGGCTCAGCATCTAAGGCCGCTACAACACCTTAGACCACAGGACAGTGTTCTCACTACTAAGATTGTCTTTATTTGCGTGCATTTATATACGTTCCGTTTATTCGTCAACTCCTGTGCTGTCTCCATATTTTCCACTAGAAGAAGTCAATTAGTGTGTGTGTGGGAGTTTGTGGGTGTGTTGCTACTGTTCAGTCCAATGTGTGCCAAACGAGTCCTTGACGTCTTTGTGCCTCTTGATAGCAGAAACTCGGACAACAAACAAGTCTTCCATAAACCTCAGTGCGTAACTGAATCGAATCCGGGTTTCTACACAGGTGAGTCATAACAGCACCCCCAGGCCTGAGGCTGCATCTAATTCATCTAGAGCACAGGCTTCACTGGAAACAAGCCTATCATGCCCTAGACTAGAACTTTTTTCCCTCAGCCCTGAGTGTTTTCAGGGCCGATAATCGCTGAGCTCGGAATGTTTTCACCAAGATAGTGTTGATTATGTGTGGGTTCCCGTAACAGACTGGTGCTTCAGTTGAATCTTGCAGACCAAGACATTACACCAACTCCATACCAGGAACAGATACTGACTGTGTTTGGGATGGAGGGAGCTAGGCAGAAGGCAGATAGACTGAACTGTCTGGCTGCTTCAAAGTTCCCTCTTGCGCTCCAAATTGCACCCTATTCCCTGTATAGTGCACTTTTTGCACACTATGGAGAATAGGATGCTATTTGGAATGGCAGACTTGCTTTTCTAGTGACAACTCTGATTACCAGCCAAGTTGAGAGAAATACTGATCTCCCATTCCCCTTCATTTGCGTTGATGTTGGGTAGATTGTTATTGTTAATGTGAATCCAAGTCAGATTTATTCTGTGGACATGTTTGGATACATTAGGCGGTAAAAGCTGTTTAGGCTAACATGTTCAAGTGCCAAATGCCTAGATTAGAACTGTTTGCTTATTTTTGTGGAGATGCGTTAGCCGACCCTAATCTGAAGCTGATAAGTTGTGATTGACAAATGTTTGTTGTACTTACGACAGCTTTTTTGAAAGCCGACCAGAGGCCGGACTAGAACACTGTATTTTGGACCAAACTTTGTGCATGTTCACGTGTGTGTGTTCGACAACCCACCCGTCGCTGCACTCGAGCAGTGTTATCTAGGAACCTGGGCGAGAGGGGCTTGCTGTGGAGCTCCATTGCTGACGATGACGTCGATGATGATGATGATGTAGTTCCACTGAAGGGTGATGAAGAGGAGATGCAGAGAGGTTTGTTTCCATTGGTCTGCTGCTGTTTCTCAGCCCTGAACCTCAGGACACTGGCCTCTAGATCCAGGCAGTCTCTCCTGCTTTCCTTCAGAGTAAATCAAATGCAACTTAATTTCAGGTGGATCCAGAAATCGCAACACACTGTGTAGTAAATTTTATATAATTGCACCATACAGATCTACGGAAAAAATACATACACTACCGTTCAAAAGTTTGGGGTCACTTAGAAATGGACTTGTTTTCCATGAAAACATACATGAAATTAGTTTGAATAGGAAATATAGCAAAATGAACAGGAAATATAGTTTATATATGAGAGTGAGAAAGTGATAGGAGCGAGTTGGGGGGAGACAGGCTGCCAGAGAGCAAGACAAAAACACGAACTAAAGATAATAATATGAAATATAAAATAAATCTATATTTTAAACCTTTAGAGCATCCTGACGCTGCTTGAATGCACGATCGTTGGCTATAGCCTGGGAAAGAGGGATGCCAAACGCCTTGGCGGCCGTTTCTGTGGGAGGGATGAAGGGAGGGATGATGAATAGATGGAATGAAAAAAGAGGCAGATTTTAACTCTTCTCCTCCCCTGTGATTTAAGGGTTAAATAGCCATACATACAAACCATTTGTGGGAAGTGAACTAATCAACATGTTTGGACTATATTGCCTAAAGACGAAAACATTATTCACTATTCCAAAATGTACGGAGGGTCAAGTTTGTCAGTTGTCAAATGATACAATGATTAAGTTGTCATTTGACAAGTGATATGTTGCCACAACAAGTGGCCTTTTAATCAGACTCGGTGAGCAATGATTACATTTCACTGTTGTCACATTTTCGAAGGAACCCGCTGCGCTAGCTGTGGCCTACACTGTGACGCTGTAATCTGGGCTAATCTTTCCCAAATCACACGGATGGGAGGATGTTAGAGAATGATTGGGAGACATGGGATACAAGAAGGCAGATGCAACAGCAACTCAACTCTCCAGTTACAGTGCTTCACTACACTGGGAATCTGTAATCGAATGATCATTCCTTAAAACCTTTCCATTCTCCACTTTCCTTTGACTAACTTCTACGCATACCACTTAAGCACCGGTAATATTTTTAGTAGGGAGCACTTTAAACCTGTTTAAAGTGCACTCTATAAATGAGAGGCTAACCCGGTGTTGTCCTGGTCCAACAACACCAGTGCCACGTCAAGGGGCTGACGTTACCTAGCTCGCATTCGTTTGTCGACGTCCATGGGGGATTTGCGCGGGCAATTGAGTAACGGACACGCAAGCGCGCGCGCGCGCACACAACAGAAGACAGAAAGTGGGTCAGACTGGCACCATGCCCGTATGTTAAGCTCTAAGGATAGTGGGATTGGCTGAACTTAAAATAACCCTAACGTCTTTCTCTACTCTCGGTATCCCCCATTCGCGCTCACTGTCTTTTTTTGTCACGGTCAACCATCAGATTAAATAAATCCTAGCTGTGCTTTATTGACGTAGGAAACATACTGTATGTGGGGGAAAAATAAGTCAAGAGGATCTCTCTTTGGGTGGAGGATATATTTTCATCCCCCCACTGTAACATTCTCTTTCCTGAACAGTCTTTCCTATCCATCTCTATTTCTTAACCATCTCTCTTTTTTTCCTTTACCTCTTCTCTTTTACCTATCCCTCTCTCACAGAAACACATTATCTCTCAGTCCATTCCTCTATTACCTTCTTCTCTCCCCTTCCACCCATCAGTTATTTTCCTTGAAACTGGTCCAAGGTACACAAAAGCTATCGACACGTGTTGAGGTATATCAGAAGTCCCAGATGGGCTGGCAAACAACAAACTAAACCCTTCCGCATGTGCCAGTGTTTGATTGTGAGCCAGCAAGTGGCTAGCTAACTGACATGCTAGCTGGCTAATGAGTTATTAGGCTAGCTGATAAACAGGCTAATAAGCCAGCTGGTGAACACACTAGAAATCTAAAGCCAGCAGGCTTATAAGATAGCGGCCTGATTAGTTAATAAGCAAACTTGCTAGTTTGTTAACTGGCTAATAAGCTAGCTGGATAGCTATCTTTATTCAATGAACAATGCCATATGATACTGTACCAGCTTGTTAGCTTAGCTGCTTAACTGACAGTTGGCTGTTTTATAGTAGTAACTCTAATGTCTGGACCCCTCTGGAGAGTAGTCTGACTGATAAACATACACACAAGCAGATGTGCGTCCCTGGTTATGATACATTTTACGGTAAAGTATTACAAGAATCGGCTACTACAGCATCACTCGTCACTCGACAACTGGGCCCTGTAGGACTATGACTTAGTTTTAGATAGACTCTCTCTCTCTGTTCTCTATAAAGACAGATCCTATAAATAATAAAAAATATATTATACAACAGTAACCAATATCGTAGCCAGTTCAAGCCAGCCATAAAGTTTGGCATGTTGAAGGCAACATCACAGGGATGTCTGACTGTGGTTTAGACAATTCCATTACTGTCTGCTCAGCAACAGCTAATTAAAATGGATATGTAGCCAAAATGTACCCTAGAATCTCTAATTCAAACAATAACAAAGCATTTTCCAAACAGGTTTTGTAAAATGCTAATTATTAAAAAAATTTAACTACTCATATAGTGAACTGCATATCACTGCAAAACTGAGGGTCTCCTGCAGCACTAGGAAATGGTAATATCATTTTAGGACAAAACACAAATACATTTATTTACAAATCAATGAGTATACAGTAC
Organism: Esox masquinongy; assembly: GCA_016801175.1. NCBI lineage: Eukaryota > Metazoa > Chordata > Actinopteri > Esociformes > Esocidae > Esox > Esox masquinongy. The sequence goes on from JACXGI010000103.1 coordinate 174,842, forward strand.
TGTTCAAAAGTCTTAGGAAATCTGAGAACATTTCTTGAAGCTACTCATCTGGGCATCAAGCGTTTATTTGTGCATAAACACATTATATAACGTTAGAATAAATACTAATAAATATTAATATCATATAAAGTAACAACAATATATTAGGTAGTTGAAAGGATAATTGATATATTGTGAGATTGCTAGAAGAGATTTCATTAAGAGTATCTGAGACACTGGGCAGAAACATGCATCTCATGAACATTACTCAAAAGGTCACGTCCTTGAAGGACAGGAAGAATAGTGAAATGCTTGCTCAGCATTTGGCAGAGTCATTGACTCCAAAGTACACTCTCTGGCTGTGAGAAGTCTTACAAAACTGGCCTTGTAGAAGGTGTTGCTGCTAGGAAACCATTCTTGTGGAAAGGCAATAAGCAGAAGAGATTGCAGTATGCAAAAGACCATAAGGCAACCAGTCTTATGGAGCGATGAGTTCAAATTAGAAATGGTTTGTTTACAAAGATGCCAGTTTGTCCAAATAAGGGTTGCCGAGAAGTATATTGCTGTCGGTCTACAGCTTTATGGGAAGGACAGTGGCGGTTTTGTCATGGTCTGGGGGTAAATTTTAGACCACAGTTTAGGGGATCTAATCATAATTGGAACTATGAATGCTGAGAAATAATAACAGATTTCATTCATCATGATTGGCTGATTGGTAAAAATGTAATTTCAGTACAATAATGACTCCAAACACTCCGCAAACACAATTAACATCAACTTGAATCAGAGGTCCGCCGATGGAACACTCACGGTATTAGACTGGCCACCTCAGAGACACGTCATTTAAGCTGTATAAAGTGAATAGTTATGGTAAATCCCACAAGAAACCTGGAAAATGTACAACCCCATTTCCAAAAAAGTTTGGACGCTGCATAAAATGTAAATAAAAAATAGAATGCGCAAATCATTTAAACCCTAGGTTCAATAGAAAATAGTAGAAAGACAACATATCAAATGTTGAAACTGAAACATTTTGTTTCTTGAAAAACATATGCCCACTTTGAATTTGATGCCAGCAACACGTTTCAAAAAAGTTGGGACAGAGGCAACAAAAGACTGGAAATGTTGTGTAATGCTGAAAAACGAAACCTGTTGGAATATCACACAACTAATTAGGTAAATTGAAAACAGGTCGGTCACATGAGTATTAAAAGATGTGATGTGATGATCTTTTAATACACATTAAAACATGTGTATTAAAAGATCATCATTCCAGAGAGGATGGGTCTGTCAGAAGTGAGGATGGGGAGGGGTTCACCACTCTGTAAAACACCACTCTCCCCAAACAGGTTGGGAATCTCATCATATACGGTAAAATATATAATCTGAGAAAAATCTCTGTATGCAAGGGACAAGGCCGAAAACCAATATTAGATGGCTGTGATTTTTGGGCCCTCAGACGGCACTGCATTAAAAACAAACACGATTCTGTAGTGGAAATCACTGCATGGGCTCAGGAACACTTCCGAAAACCATTGTCTGTGAACACAGTATGTCGCTGCATCCACAAATGCAAGTTAAAACTTTACCACGCAAAGAAAAAACATATATAAACAAGATCTAGAACCGCCGCTGCCTTCTCTGGGCCTGAGCTTATTTAAGATGGACGGAGGCGAAGTGAAAAACTGTCCTGTGGTCTGACAAGCTAAAATCTGAAATTCTTTTTGGGAATCATGGACACCGCGTCCTCTGGGCAAAAGAGAAGAGGGACCATCTGGCTTCTTATCAGTGCAGAGTTTAAAAGCCAGCATCCGTGATGACATGGGGGTATTAGTGCACTTGGCATGGATGACTTACACATCTGTGTAGGCACCATTAATGCTGAACAATACAGATATTGTATGTATACACGTTTTAGAGCAACATATGCTGCCATGCAGATGACATTTTTCAGGGAAGGCCTTGCTTATTTCAACAAGACAATGCCAAACCACATTCTTCACGTATTACAACAGCATGGCTCCATAGTAAAAGAGTCCGGGTGCTAAACTGGCCTGCCTGCAGTCCAGACCTGTGACCCATTGAAAACATTTGGCGCATTATGAAATGAAACTTTTGAGCAGCTGAGATCATATATCAAGTAAGAATGGGAATACATTTAACTTTCAAAATTACAGCAATTGGTCTCAGTTCCCAAACGCTTACAGAGTATTGTTAAAATAACCGGTGACGCAACACAGTGGTAAACATGCCCCTGTGCCAACTTTTTTGAAAGATGTTGCCGGCATCAAATTTAAAGTGGGCATATATTTTTCAAGAAACAATAACATTTCTTAGTTTGTCTTTGTAGTATTTTCTATTGAATAAAGGGTTTTGCACATCATTGCATTCTGTTTTTCTTTCCATTTTACACAGCGTCCCAACGTTTTTGGGAACGGGGTTGTAGTTTATTTTGTGAAAAGGGGTTTACTGCACATATTACTGCTAATTAGCATTTATTGGTATTAGCTCTCCATGACGTTACTCGCCTGAGCACACTTGTTTGTTTTTAACCATTCCTTTATCTATTTATCCATCCCTGCCAAAGCCCAATGTTCTGACGGAGCGCTAAGTACTATCATCTTAGGAGATTTAGCCTGACCTGAGGGCACCCAGCAAACAGACAGACATGCCACTGCCCTGTGTAACACATCTGAAGACACACAGGCCGTATACAGACCGACAGACAGGCTTACCAAAGTACGAGCACCTTTGGCCTTTCCCTGTGTAACTAACCGAAGCCGTTCCCTCTTCAATGGCCTGGCTTGGGCTGGACAGCTAGCCATATTCTATGCGTAAACCTAATGGTAACCATAACAAGCAGTTGTTCATCAACATGAAGTTACTATCAACAAACTATATTTAGAGCCACATTTTGACGTTGGGACGTTCAAAATAAAATGTAACTTGCTTCTAGTTGTCTAGCTGCACACATCCATGTCCAGCACCTAAACAGAGACAGCACTGTCGCTGTGCACCGTCTCGTCCAGGAAGACACAACACGCTTGTTGCCAGACTCCAAACGGACAGAACAGTGACTCGGTTGGCCAACGAGTCTGTCCTTTTGAACAACTCTTTATACTAACTCAATAGCTTTCCCAGAGTTACTTGTTTATTTTAGTCTATAGTTTGAGAATTGGAAGCAATTAATTATACAGCAGAATAAATACCCATTCCTCCGTAAAGACATTGGTCCCGTATAGCTCAACTGGTAAGGGCTTGCAACTTGAAACACCAGGGTTCCCATTGGGGTCTAGTACAAAAATATGAAAATATATTCACTTACTACTGTAAATTTCTCAATATTTGCTAAAATTACATAACTGTAAACAGACAAAAAAAGTTGATATAACTAGTAACTGATTCCATGGGGCAAAAAGAAATCCAATTAATTGATTATTGAATGTTAAGTCTACACAACCAGCCTACGCTCAGCACTTGAAATCTACAACGAAATGTTTGTGATTGCTGCTGTTTGAAACAGCATAAACACCCTTCGCCTTGTAGCAGTCACACAATTGACAAGTTCAGCCGGCGTCATCGAAAATAAATGGTTCTAACCAAAACTAAAGTCATGGCTAATATTTAGAGCCCCTCGCCCCCAACATTTGACTTTTGTGCCCCCGCGCATCATGCCTCATAATTAAGACAACAGGCTGGCCCTGGAGATAACCAGCTGGAGACAGAGAACATCTCTTTATTCTCTACGATTACACCTCGACATGGCCAGCCGCTGGGCTAAGGCGACGGCAACAGAGTGAGTGTGGGGGATGAGTGAGAGAGTCAGGGAAAGTGAGAAACTCTGTACACGTGTCTGTTCCTACATGTGTTCTTCTGTGCATGTGAGAGAGTGAGAACTAATATATATGCATTTGCTTGCATCTGTCATTGTATGTACAGTATGTGTGTGTGTGTGTGCGTGTGTGCATGTGTGTGAGAGAGTGTAGGTTTATGAGTGGTTCAGCACATATATCCTGGGAATGTAGTGTTTATGATTGTCTACAACAGATAATTTCCTCAACAGTGAGTAATCTACGTGTTTAATACGCCCCAACATGTTAAGGTTAAAATTGCTGAAATCAAACAACTGTTTCACAGGCATTGGGCAATACTTCCTTATTAAATGGGAAATAAATACAGAAATAGAGCTGGTTGGTTAACAGTACTTGGTGATGTCACATGCATTAGTCACTTAGCCCTTTTTTGAGAAACAGGGGATGAACTTTACCTCGCTCTTTTTCTTTCTTTTCCTTGGAAAAGGAGTCGAACTTCCTTCGGAGTGATTTCCTCCGTTTGCGGATTTCTACAAAAAAGGAGATAAGAAAATATGATATATCTGAAAATGGTTAGTTTTATAACAGTTCACCTTACAAAGCCAAGGAAAGTATTGGAGAAAGGTGCGTTTTGTATTCTAAATGCCTGGGGACATTTTAAACGGACATGTGAAACATCTGCGTCACCCTTCAGTTCATTTGAACAGCCAATTGTGCCCTATTTAGTCCCTATCATTCAGAAGACCCTATGAACAAAATAAGTGCCTTGTAGTAAATAGGGTGTCATTTCGGGAAACTGCATTGGTAATCTTGTGTTTACTCATGCCAGGAGCCATGAATAACCGTAAAAAAAACATACACAAGTTTAAAACGATTAGTAACATATACACAAGTTTAAAACAAGTTTAAAATGATCAGTAAGAAAACCACACTGATGTGAAACCCAAACAGGAGACAGGAAAACACACACAACCCGTTGCAACACATTCAATTGCTCTGATTATCTTTGCTCCTTCGCTGAGAACGCTCACCTCTTCCTCCACTCAGGAAGAGGCAAGAATGTTAAGAATAGACCTTTTACAACGTTGACAGTCTTTGTCTGTGTGTTTGTACAGGGCCCCAGCCTCCCAGAGCACCTGCCCTTATCCAGACAGCAACCCCGGAGAAACCACACGCAGGTCAAGGTCGGGGTTTTACAACCTAAAACTTCCTCTAAATGACGAGCCTCACGTGGAAGACATCCAGAACGGGGGGAAAAAAAAGTCTAAAAATGTATATGAACACATGACTACTTAAGTAGTTGTGTAAAGGCTTGCCACTGGGTACACAACGGTGTGTGTGTTTGTGGTGGGGGTGGGGATGGGAGGCCAGGGGATAACGTTTGGAGAGCACCCGAATTGAAAATCCACATGTGGAAAGCTGTGTCAGGGGTTTAGTTTGGGTCAAAATCCCATGACCACAGGAAATTAAAGTTTATTTCCACAACCATAGACTCCTCCCACTCTCCACACGCCAGAATGGGGGTTAATGTTTGAGTGCACTCAACGCTCAGTGCCAAAGAAACAACGGAGAATCAGAGAGAAAAGACCCACTAATGGAGAGAGGGGAAAAAGGCAATGACAGAAATAGAATGAAAAACAGAAAGGAAGAAAGAAATACCCTGTGGGGTCGTTAATAGAATCACCAAATCACTGTCTTTTATAATCATGTCAAAATCCACCAATGTATTGCCAGGAAACCATACACAAATACATAACAACCCAGTGTTTCTGGCATTGACCCAAACAGCAAAACCAGAAAAAACAAAACAATAAAAACATCCAACCATCACTCCAGTAGCTCGCTCTAATAAGAGTCTTCTGTGTGTGTGTGTGTGTGTGTGTGTGTCTGTGTGTGTGTGTGTCTTAGACATTGGCTGGCTCCCATAACACATAACCAAGAGCCATCACTGACACAGTAGTGGGCCTTATAAATCGCAGGAGATGTCTGGGTCCAAAATGCACCTCTACTCATTATGGAGTACACGACTTATACCACTACAGCCGTATGGGACATTTATCAGAAATAATGCACTGTATAGGAGATAGGGTGTCATTTGGAATGCAGCCAAGTAGCAATCCACCAAGGGAGGTGGGTGGGTTTCTAATCTGTATGAGGTCTGTACCCTGGGGGAGGGAGACAGGAATATTCCCAGACATTGTTGGATTTGAATGATCCACTTCCACAGAGACAGCGATGAGATATGACCAATGTGGCTATTTTAGTTATATTTTATTATAAATTAATAGCAATAGTCATGCTGCTACTGAAATGCTTTGACTTCTCTATTTACGGATTCTGCAGTTCATCGGGAATGAGTTATAGCACCAGAGTAGAAACATATTTTATTGGAACAAATTCAGCTTGCTATTTCAGTCCCGATACTATTGAATTATGAAATTCTATTCTAGTCAAATCTGATTCGGGAAACTCAATACACTCTCTTCAAGCATACTGCTAAAATTATGTTCTAGTATACAGTAAGAAATGAGTAATCAACATGAAATTTGAAATTATATTGAGAGTTAGCTTAGCTGATATTAGAACCGATTTTCTTTTGACACCTTGCAAACTGTTTATGTAACACATTCCAAGACTGAATATGACTGATTAATAGTTCATAAACTCTGCAGCCCAGGAGGATTTTGAACTGTTAGTGGGGATAAGGCAAGAGCTGCACACAAGCTAGACTAAAAATCATATGTTGCTGTAATATTGCAAATGAATGTGTAAGATTCCAGCTTTCAGATTAGCTTCAGCTTTCAGGTTAGCTTCAGCTTTCAGGTTAGCTTCAGCTTCAGCTTTCAGGTTAGCTTCAGCTTTCAGGTTAGCTTCAGCTTCAGCTTTCAGGTTAGCTTCAGCTTTCAGGTTAGCTTCAGCTTCAGCTTTCAGGTTAGGATAAGGGGTGGGGAAGTTGAGCCTAGATCTGTGCCTACGGGGAAATGCCTCTGATCCCAGAGTTCAGGAAAAGAATGAAAAAGAAAAATCTTTTGGTGAAAAAGAAAAAAGAAGGAAAAAATGTGTGGAGTGGACCAATAAAAGGCCATAAATGATAAATGAGCTGAAATATTAGAAAAGAAAATGATTCAAATAAGTGATGGGACTAAAGACAAATTATATTCAGTTGCATCTTAAGTCGTTCATCTGGCTGTGGCAGACATTTTTCTTTTCATAGCAGGAAATGCGAGCCCCTCGGGTTCACAGTGGTCAAGTCACTGCCTCACAGTACAGCTGGCCAGGTGTTTGAATCCTGGTTGTGAGGGAGTTGGACAGATGGTGGCTGAAAACCGGTCCAGCACGCACCTGCTACGGAATTTCAGAGGCAAGATCAATAACCACAAATTGGACATACACTTTTTTCATACAGTTTATACTTTATTAGACTATGAAGTGAGAAAGATGCAAGAGAGTTTATGCTGGAGTCATGCTCCGCGGTACAGAGATAGTGGCTTAGATCGCTGGGCCACTCTAGGCCGGATAAATGAACTTAATTCATTAAACCTTATTTCCACTCCTGTCAGTGTATCAAAACAAATTGTAATCTTCTTTGTTTTTTTACAATAATTACAATCCACGTAATGATTCGAATTTCCAGATGCAACAAACCTATTTTGCCACTGTAAGAAATTGGACCGAAATGTACATCAGCTCACTGTCACACTGCAGGTTTCCAGTTGACCATGTAACAAACACAAACAACCTAGTATTAGCTTCTCAAAGTCATCTTCTAAATGACTCACAATGAGTGTTCATGCAAAAAAATGATGAAAATGTGGGAAAAATTTGTTTTTATTACTAAATAATTTCATGAAAGTCTGTTAGAGAAACACGCACTTTTCCGAAGTTCAATTTGCAAATAAGCTGGGTAAAGACAGAAATAATAACGTATTTAAAAAGGTATTAATTGTGTTACGAGGTAAGCAAAGGAATTTATTGTATAGAGAAAAAAATATATGTAATTGTATGTCATTCTATTGTTGATCCTTACCAAAATAGTTTGACTTCTCTATTATGTTTAATTTGTATGTATAAACAATTCAAGAGGATGCTATTACTGAACTTTGTTTCAGTTTTATTCGTTCACAGTGAAGGCGAAGATAATGGATGTGCCTGGTAAAACAGGCCTTGATGATGGTCCAAACTGTAACAGAAATGTTGAACTTTCTGTTGCCTTGGTTAGTCCTGTGGTCTAAACCACTGCAGCATGGGTTTGAATCCAGCCCACTTTCATCTTAAACTCTATTTCCCAACTTTGTAGTCATAAAAAGCATAAAAATGGCTTAAAATATATCATAATATTTAAGTACTGAAAAGCGTTTTTGCTTTTGTTTACACAATCTATTTTTGATGTTTTTTAACATTTGAATGTAATGGGATTTTTTTTTTTACCAATAATGTAAACAAGAATTAGCGAACATAAACTACAGCAGATTAGAGAGAGGCCAGGGGTCAAAAGGTAGAGAGGTTAACGGCCTGAAATGGACTACAGAAAGAATCACTGAGATAGATTGGACTGATGCCTCTTTCACAACCCTCTGCGACCAAAGGGAGGAATAAAACACTTTTCTTTCTTACACTTTTCCTTTTAACACAGGTGCAATTCTGAAACGAGTCACCATTTATGTACAAAAATTACATTTTAAAGTACACAAAGTAAATCAAATCTAAATATTCGGACTACTCCCGTCCCGGAAAAAAACAAAACAAGTAACTTCTAAAATACATGTGAAATATCATATATTTCCAGAGATTTGGTCGTTGTGACCAGTCTTGTCAGATCTTTTTCAGATCAGATTTTTAAAAAAAATCTGAGTTAGGGATCACTGCATAAACAACCCTATATATACTTGGCTGACTCAACCCATTGGGACATTGTAAAGGAGGTCGGGAGGAGAGGTCCATTGGTTCCAACCTAGTGTGGAGCAGCCGGGCTATGGGAAGAGGGACTCTAAGCGGCATTGGTGTGTGACCTCTGACACTAACATCAAACTTCATGGCTGCCGTATCATGTTGTATAAACACATTATAATAAACTGAACTATAATTATAACGTGTTATACGTCCAAACTCTCTAAAAACCAGGCTCTGGTAACTAAGGTGCAGTAGATACCTGACCAAAATATTGCTGGATCAAATCTCTGAGGCGTCGAGGATCTGTAGATCTGACAAACTTGGAATAATATGTGAATGAAGTCAAACAAACGACGCTACCCCTTGTTTCAAACAGGACATGCTATTCAACATCCTATTCCCATACATTCTGCTCACAAATCACAAATCAACTGCTCACAAATCACTTACCTCTGGGGATGCTGATGTTGACATCGAGGTCCCTCTCCATCAGGTGATAGCAAGCCACCTCCTGAAGACGGGCTCTCTCCAGCTCTGACAGGCTCTGTATGGGCACCGGTTGCAGACGCACACTCTGGCCCAACATGGTCGCCCACGTGTGGTCCCCCTAGGGTGGCGAGACAGAAACAAGTGAGCCTCGTTCATGTGGATAAGCACAAAAAGGTTGATAGGGAAGAGGGAAGAGAACGAGAGAGTGGTTCACATTCTGCAACTATTTTCTTCAGTCAAGCAGTCAATTCCAAATGACAAACTCGCAAAATGACTCCCAGTGTTATTTTAATCGCCCCGCCTCACAATTTTCACATGGAATTTACATAATGAGACGTAAATACTCTTGCTCTATCTTTGCTGCTTTAACCAACATCAAATCATGACTAAATTGGAGGCACTGTATGTACAGGCTGCTTTTAACCACAGCCTATTGGGACTACATTGTGAATAAAAACCTAGCCAGAGGAAAAGCAAGACCTTAACAACATGTTTTCTGTAACTCTCTGTTCTCTAAAAAAGCATGTTATTATTAGACTGTAACTGTAACCTGATAGGAATGGTGATAGGGAAATAGCTTTCTCCTTAGTTGGGGATAAAATAAAGTTTTCTTTGAGAGTTGAAAGGGTCAGACAAACATGCACACAACGGTCACACATCTTGTAGAGCAGACTCATCTATATTCTCTTTCGGTCTTGTTTCGGTTCAATGGGAGGACAACCTTTGTCTACCGCAGAAGGCTATGTCTGGAGGGGTCAAAAGTAAGGCCGTTCTACAACTAGAAATTAGAAGAGGCTTTACAACCAAAGGACACTGTGTGAAGACCTCTCCCTCACAACCAACATTTAAGAGACCTTCCCAAATGGCACCATTTTTACTTGTAGAAATGTATGATACAATGTAAGAATTTAGCGTGCCATTTGAGCGGCACTAATCCCAGCTCTGGGAAAACTGCTAATTTCAGAATCGCCTGGATTTTTCTTTCTGTCATTTAAACGAGACAGTCAGTTGAGAACGTGTTCAGATTACATCCAGGGGTGAAGGTAAAACCGATACGATCTGGTCCAGTGTCCTGGCGAAATAAATAGTGGAGGCAAGCACCCTGATGACAGAACAAGCTACTCTTTGAAGCTTGGACAGCAGAGTCTCCGCCCCTTTTCAGAAAACTTTTCAAAGCGTATCTAAAATAACTCCACCGCGATCACAGACTACCAAATGAATAGGGATTGCAGGCCTTTAAATTTTGTGACAATTATTTGATTCTATGACCATAGCAATAGAAAGAATGTGTCTGAAAATGGATGATGTTGAATGTATGTTCACCATTGCCTACATGGTTGCCATTCCATTCCTGGGTGATTACCAGAGCTAAGGCTGCATAAACAACCTTGTATTACTGCAAAAGGCACAGGATGGAGGGAAATAGAGGGTTTTAGAATAACAGATAAAAACAAGAGAGAGAAAAAAAGAAGAATGGAGAAAAAAAAGATGGAGAAAAAATGAAAAATGACCGATGGAGAGAAGAAAGAAGGGAATAACAAAAAGTAAGGATAAAAAAGAAGAAAAAAATCAAGCAGGAGCAAGAGGTGTTCTTTGAAGCTGGGTTATGTTGCCAACATGGGAAGTAAAAACAGACATTGGGGTTAGGGGGCAAACTCTGCCTCTTGGGGTCCGCTCTGATGACCCCTCACCCTGCCCGTAACTGAGGAACGTGTGTGCGTGGGAGTAGGTTTTACTACACTTGAGAGGACCAAAAAATTGCTGCAAAGATGCTAAATCAATGACAATTTGACTTTGTGGACACATTTTGCCAGTCCTCATGAGGAAAATGGCTTTTATTGCCATTAGGGTTATGTTTAGGGTAAAAGAAAAATTGTGAATAGGGGTTTATTGGTTAGGTTTAGGGTTACATTTGAGGTTTTTGGGGTTTACGGTTAGAGGTTGAGTTAAGGCTTAGGAATATAACATAATATAATCTTGAGTTTGTGTGAAAAAAACCTCCTCAACTCCCCCCACTCTGGTCTGCTTTGGTGGTCCATTTTGACAACCCCTCACCCACAACGAAATGGAGGAATGTGTGTGTGTATAAAGTTTGTGCGTGTGTATGTGCGTGTGTATACTGTGCAAGTCTGTGAACGAAAAAAACATTCACAGTATGTGACACTGGATGAAAGCCTGAAGAATGCATTGCAGACCATTGCAACATAAGTATAATCAAAAGTAAACATGTTCAAAACGTATGTCTTACAAATCCATTAAGTGTGTGTATGCGTACACATTTTTCTCCTAGTTTTAAAGAGACCATTTCCAAAAAGTCCACGCAACCTGATGTCTAAACCAAGGCCTGGTCTTGGAATCAAAACTGTGATCCTCAGAGCACATTAGCAAGCCACAAGCCCACTTGATGGTAATAGCACCTCAACGTTGCACCAGTTGACCTGAACAAATATCAAATAATGCATATACTTCCACAAAACAAATGATCTGAAAAGCCTTTCCCAGCCTAGTCCTGTGCCTCCAGTATATCATTATACTGACGGTGTACTGGTAGACCAATTATTGAACCAAAAACTGCTGAGGTTCATGAAGGCCAGGAGTTTTTCCACACACTGTGACCTGATGAATCATCGTTAATATCACTAACTGGATGAATCATTCGATACCCATCACTACGAAGTGCCTTCCATTTATTTTTTCCCCCTTTTCATCCATTTTTCCCATTTGTCATTTCCGGAGAGCTTTCCACTGCTCCCATCTCGGCCACAATTAAAATTTTGAGTTTAAAGGTTACAGGTCATGTCCTGTTAGAAATACAGCCGGACGTGGCCAGGAGATCATAACAATATGGACCGGATCAAACCGTTTTTTCATACTTTTGTAACCTGGTGGTTGTTGTATACAAGTTTGAAAAATGTTGTCAATTAAATTCTGACTCTTTGTCAATAAAGAAAGTAAACCAAGATAAATTTGAATTCAATTGTTGGCCCTAATTGAAAATAATTGGACAGAACTCAAATTTGAATGTATATCCTAAATTTACCCCAAACGTGACGCCGCACACCCAGGCACACTGGCTGGGATTAAATTTCCTGACGTTTTCTGAGACCACAGCCTTTAAAAGAAACAGTAAATGTTCAAAGTCTTCATTGATTCATCCAGGGGAAAAAAACTGTCAGGCTGTCAAACAATGAATCTAGCCTCCCGTAAGACCACGGTACATTCAGTTTACGAGCTGTTTGTCATTTCTGAGCTTGTTAACCCTCCTTCCCTCTCTCCATCCTTTCCTCCCTCTCTCCCTCATTCTCCACCATCTCACCCTAAGGGGATCCGTTCAGGAACCAACACAAAGCAAAACCCATAAGGGACTAACCACTATCCGCCCAGAGGAAGACAATGAATAGCGTTGTGAACCACAACATACGTAGACCTACGCACGGACACAAACGCGCTCAAACGAGCCTTCACACACACACACGCACAAATTCACACACACACGCGCGCCTATTCAAGTACTTTCATGTGTGCAAAATATGCCCTCTTGACTTCCGATAAACAAATTCAACGTCAACGTCAACAAGTCTGGAAAAACAAATAATTAAATAAATTCCCACTGTTGTTCAAAACTTATTTAATTAAAAACTAGTTTCACCAGAAGCATAATACATCACTAAAGCATTCAAGCATGCGTTCCATTTAGCACAATTGACAATCAGAAAAATGAACAAAGCTGTAAGTGCGCCACGGACGCAGAGCGTTTTTCATTCCTTCTGGCCCTGTCTTTCCACAACTGAACCAATCCAGTCCAGCCTATTGTCTGAAACCGGATCAAAGTAACCATCCCCTCAGGATTGATCGAAATGCGTTTTCTCACCCGAACCGAGTCAAGCTAATATTTTTCTCAGTCTCACAATTTTGGTCTGACAGTACAACATGAGCTAAATTATAGCTCTAACAATAAATTAAAGAAAATCTGAACTGCTAGTTTCTTAGGCCAGACAACAGAGTACACGACTGAGAATAAAGTAGAACGGGATGGAGTTAAAGAAGAGGTACAATGGAGGAGTAGGGGGAGAAGGGTACCCAGGCAGTTACAGCATCTAACCGATAACCAAAAGATCGCTAGAGCAAATCCCAGAACCGACAAGGTTGATGAGGACAATTTACCCGATTGCACATGTAAATTGTTCTCGTTAAGAGCATCTGCTAAATAAATTAAATGAAAAAGAGCAAATTTTACTTTAGGAATCATATTCTAAGTTAAGCCACAAAACCCCCGGCTGTTTTTTGTGTGTCGATCCTCTAATCTCTGCTGGCTCCTGAAACTCAAGTGTTTTACTCTTCAGGCAAACTGTAACTATGAGCGACAACAGCATGGATGCGATGCTTCCCCCAGCTCGTTAATGTTGGATTACTCCCGGGGTACACGTAGCAAGATTAGCAATGTTTATTCACTGTGTCTAACTGAAACTAAAAATCCTCTGTTCTGTCTCTCTCATGTCCTTCTCAATCTTCAACCACTCTCCTCTTTTCTCTACACCCCTCTATTTCCCAGATCGTTGACAGGTCACTCCACAGAGGCGTAGCTGGAAAACAGGACTCGGCTCGGCATTGTTTGAAGAGTTCTGAAAACATTAGATACACCTTGACCCTTTTGAGTGAACTACCACTTTACAGTGGCCATAATTCATTTCTTTAACCATTCCAAGATAACGGTCCCTGCTATGTCTTGACCAGCCTGGCAAAGTCAATACTCCGTGTTTCCCAACTGGCGTCCTATTCCCTAAACCCACACTTAAAAAGCAGTGCACCGCTGAGAGTATAGGACAGTCATATTACAATATCGTTTTTCCTATACACTAGCTGATGAATTTGATGTGATATGTTTTCAATAGAGAAATGCCACCCTGATAGTGGCTTCTTTTTATATTACATAGTTACAATGCACACAATATGTACAGTACATGAATCTTTAAATGACAGCGCGGCAGCTACCTTTTGGGAAGGTTTAATGGAGAACTCCACTGAGCTTGATTTTTTTGTCTTAGACTAGGCTTAATCTGTATCAGCGAAGTCGGCTCTTTGTGTCGAGGTTTAGATCAGGTCCCTAATCCCTTTAGCCCGTCTCGATTTAGATGTGACGGCAGAAACCACAGCACTATTGTTATAGATGGTCCAACAGAATGAGACTATGTAGGATTAAATTGACAAACTGCATGAGGTCAATGAAATCTGTGCATTCCACATTCAAAATGGGAGTCCTGAACTTCTAGTTTGTCTGTAACCGGTTGTGTGCGCGCGCGTGTGCGTTTGTGCGCGTGTCCATATAAACAGCAGTCGAAACACAACTGCCCTGATGAATTTAATGGTAGTAAGGAGTTAAACTGGCATTATAGTGTTGTTTCGGTATGTTTTTCTCAACCCCAGCCGTTGTGACCCAGAAGACAGCTTGGTTTTCATTCTAGCGGTCTCATCAGGTATTGGTTTAGACCTGGGATACAGGTGCAAGTAATTATCTACTAGAATAGATAAACACTTCCAGTCGCCTGGCTCAGAGCCGAGAACCATTTCTACTAGCACCTTATCAGCCAGTGGACATAATTTCACATTACGGATTATTGTCCTAGATACACATACCTTGTTTTATCTGTGAGAGATCAGGCAACCAGAATGGTCCTCAGGAGAGGAGCGCTAAATGTATAATTAGAAAGAACGCACTTTGTGTGTTTGATCCGTTGTTGAAAATGTCAGAGTCTAAAACGAACAGGTCTCAGACGAGGTTGTAGGATCTCAAATTAACCTTGCCCTCTGGGTAACTGTAAGCACATTTTAGGAGGACAGATGGAAAAACTACAAACAAACAAACATACTGTTTTAATCAGCTGAGCTCTAAAATAATTGAAGATGACTAACTTGAGAAGATTTGTATTAAAATCAACAATTTTATCTAATTAAGTAGTATTTGCTTTGCACAAAGTCACATTTCTCTGTGAATGTAACTGGAGCAATTCAAAACGATTTTCAGTATACTTGACTATATTTGTGGAATCCACTGTTAAAGTAAGTTTGAAATTAGTCCCTAGATGGGTTCTTTCCAGGAACCCTTGATCACACAACTGAAGGCACACACCAACAAAAGGCATACACTCAGATTCTTCAAAAGGGATTTCTTGAATGCTTAAAAGATAAATAAAAAACCTCTGAAACTGATTGGATTCTTCTTGAAAGTGTATAACATAGGTTCAATTGGTTAACGAACAAACCTATGTTTAACTTAGTACCAATGCATTCCCGTTTAATCAATTAGACAATGCACATCTCCAGCTTGTATTTCTGGAGACCCCATTAAAACACAACCTTTAAGTAACTAGAGAGTGTACATACACAAAAACATTATCTGTCGTATAATTCTTGACAGCACGTAGCCTACAGCACCGAGACAGGCGGTCCCTGTAAAACTCCAGGTTAAGGATATGGGTGCAAATACCTACTGGCGAGTGGGAGAATAGAAACACTTAGACGCTACCTTGTAGAACTCCTCGACAACAAATACACAGTTGCTTTAACGAAAGAGCATGACAGTATAGATTAATGATGTGCCACTTAATGATAAAAACTGAATAGTGAGTAGAAAACACAAATTGAAGGCACAGACCGTGAACTAGGCTATTCTATGAGTCCGTGAATTAAATACGTAAAATACGTAATATACCTGTGAACCTGCAGGCAGTGGTAAACGAATGAATTGTAAGGTCCAGTGAGCGTCCACTCAGCAATGCGCTGACAGGGAGAAGGTAAGTCCTGGATTCTGATCAGCCACCGATCACCGTACAAATTACACACACAGCAGAGACGCAAACCTCGTGTAAGTCACCAGACAAAATGTGGCACGAGGGAACATACGCACGCGGTGGAAAGAGTAAAACGCAGCACGAGCCGTAGAAAGGCAAAGGTCTGCTCCTTCCATCTGCTGGGGTAAATCAGTGAGCCGAGTCTCCCAGCCAAGACACTGGGATGGAAGGAGGAACGAGAGGAACAGTGGGAGGAGACCAACTTTTCTGAGGAAGGGGAATTTAAGGAGAAATGAAGTGCGGGATAAAGGGATGGAAACAAGTATTTTAAGCGGTCTGGACGATTTTGTGGGGAAGTGAGGTATTCGACTTGGAAAGAGACTGAGGTGGAGGATGGAAGATAACTAGGGTGGCTAGGGGTTTAACGCGCCCCCCGTAATTCTCCACCAAACCACGGCTAATTTTATTTCCTCACATTCCTTGGTTGCCACTATTCTTGTTCATCTAGAAAATGTTATTGAATCATCTCAACTGATCAAGTTATTTCACAAAAACGATTTTGACATATGTTGATCTTATTTTTGTCATTTTGAAAACATTGTCATGTGATGTGATGAAGTTAGACCTCTAAACTGATTTTTGATATGTCAATAGGAAGGCCTTAGGCTAAGTAATCCACTTGTTCTGAGAACAAAATGATAGTACTTTTTTTTTACAGCAATCCCGTTTTTTGTGGTGATCATGTTTGGGACTAAACGCCCCGGTATTTTACCCCTGAGAATATATTGGTAAAATGTCACTAAATTCTAACTAAAAATGTGATTAAATATAACAAAAGTTCAAGATATAGCCTAATATAAGTAGTTTTTAGTTTGAAAGCTGGTTTACTGAGCATATATTAACATGTAATACAATAGGCCTATCAATTGGAACTGATATTAAATTGCTCAATATTATTGATTTAATGTTTTTAACTTAATACTTTCGCACGGTTAACAAAACATGTTTAAAAATAGTCATCAACAGTTATTTGAAATTGTAATAAATGCTATACATACCTTTCTGCCTTTCGATATTGGAATGTGAAATATCACGGTTAAAATTGGCTTTGTTAACTCACTTAAATACTGCTATGAAGATTGAATTCTTTTCGATGCTATAGATTACATTGATAGAATGATTTTGATGCCTAAATAAGGAATAAACCTTAATTGGGGGTAGAAAAAACCCCAGGGGGGATTTTACCCCATAGGGAGGTGCATTTTGCCCCGATAGTGGGGTAAAACGCCCAATTTGCATAGTTTGGCATTTGATTAAGTTGCAATAAAATAGAATCAATTTGCCCAATATTTTTTTTCTAAATGTATTCACCTGACTATAGTCAATATGTTCATATAAAAATCTGACCAAACTTTTTTGACAGATTTCCCTTAGGGGGGTGTTTTCCCCCAAGTTACCCTACATGTCCCTGAGCATTTCTGCATTCACTTGATCCGTACGTCTGCACATCTCATCTCTTGCTCTTTTCTCTACACCATTGTCAACATCTCCTCCTCTCATCCTGGGTTTTCACCTATTCCTCAGACTAAATGTAAACAATCTCCCATCACTTTCCGTTCTCAAGGAAGATATTGAGATGGTTTTGGAATTTCTGGAAGTTAAAATATATTTTTTCCTGTGTAAATCAAAAAAGTCATTCTTGCTCCTATATGGTTCAAGTAAATTCAGTAGACAGCAGAGCATCCTATCCAGAGTGAATTTATCTAAGATAATCTTAATGATATGATAACCATACCATCTCTCAGTTTTCAAACATTTCCAAAAGTAACTATCAGCTCTGTGTTCATTATTACAGCTGTTCAATTTGAATATCAAGATTGTATTATAATGAATATTTTCATTTTTAGGTTAAGTGAATCATGGGAGCTCATGAATAAAACAAACTTGTAAGAATCTTTGGATACCACTGTAGGGCGTTGATCACCACTGAGTTAATGAATTCCTTTGGCACAGAGTATCACTGTAGGGGTTAAGCCTAATCCCAAAGTCTTTTTTATTGTCAAATGCACAAAATACATAGTGAAATTCTTATGAAATGGCATGTGACATCTACGCAGTAAGCAATAAGTAAAATATAAAGCAAAAAATAGAAATAGAAAAAAGATATACATAACAATATAAACTAGCCGCAATTCCAAAGACTGTATAAATGGGGTATATGGACAATATGAAAGAAATATTAAATATCATAAATAGAAATAAGTGTACTAGTGCCTATGAATGGTACATTAAAATATGCTAATATACACTGAATGTGCATAGAAAGTCATCAGAGCGTTTGAAGTGATCATGTGATCAATATGATCATAGATCAATGTTGCCGGTTGAGAAGCCTTATTGCCTGGGGAAAAAACTGCTTGAGACTAAAACAACAAGTTTTATTACTATATTATATTAAATGGCTAAGTCCAATACCTATGTTTTGTGGCTGAACTTGAAACAGACATTTTTACTAATAAAACAAGGATCACAAGGATTCTTGCAGCCCTACCACAGTAAATAACCACAGTCCCCAAAATAATTTGTACAAAACTACTGAGTTGTTGAATTGAGACCCAAATGGCAATAATCAAAGAAACCCTATTTAACTCATCATTTGGGCATTTGTATCATTCCGGCATTATAAGCCCTAAAAAAAAATAGGGCTCACATACATTTATTTCACATAGGCCTACTGTTGATTAGTAATTTTTTTTCTATCACAGCAAATAAAAACAATGGGACTGTTATTCACTGACCTCTGTCATTTGGGGAACCACTTTTGGGATATTCTGCCGTGGGGGACAAATTCTTAGTTAACAATAGTAATTAATCTGACAAGGCCAAAAAATATTTCCTGGAAAATACTAGCCCCAACTTCCTATTTCCATGTCCAGATGCTATGGGTAGACACATCGGGAAAACCACAGTGGCATTTGGAAAGTCTCGGTCAGCATTGCGTATGAAACAACGTGTATGCTAGCGTTTGTGTGTTTAAGAAATTTAGCTGGATTGCGGGACCAGCAGAATAAACAAAACAATACATGAAATTGATCAAGTATGACCTTCAAGGTTAACCTTTAGGATTGGCATTGGTAAAAACAAAACATGAGACGTACTCGTGCCGACTGGGGGTAGGTTTACTGGAAGGATGTATGTTGTAGGCTATTTGTGTTTGCTTGCATGTTTGAGTAAGTGTTCATGCCTCCCTAGGGAACGCTGTCTGTCAATGTTAAATCCTGTCCAGATGCTCAGTGTAACATTTGGCTGACATTTATGTGGCTCCCGGCTACATCGGTGCAACTAATACCCGCTGCCCCCAATCCTTCCCATCCAAAACCCAACAATGGAGACACAATGGAGTCATCTCTAGTTCAGCTGTCTCACCCTATGAGAACCCCAAGCCTGTTTTATTTCAATGTTAACAATGTTAAAAAACAACAACAGTATTGCCTCAAAATGTGGTTAAAACGAGAATGTTGATATCATGGATGGTTAGCCCTTGTTCACATTGCTCTGTCCATTATTTGGGAGTAGTTGCATTTCTTCAGACTCATTCCTTTGCTTTTTAACAAAACACAGAAGCTTAGTTTTTGATAGAATTAAGGATTAAAGCCTTAATACCTACCTTGAGACCTTGTCATGTAACATATTTAACATTTCAACCCATACATTTACACTATCCTCCAACAACATCTCCTATGTTACCAACACAGATTTCAAGAGCAGCTTCCAATACTAATAAATCCCGCCAGAATATACTACTCATTTCACTCAGTGTTTTCCCTTAATTGTAAAGGGGAATGTTAAGGCCACTGCAAAGCAATTAAACTAAAATCAATCTATTAATTCACAAAGGGATGAAAAGTTGGCCCATATTTTGTATAACGATCAGCTGGGAAATATTTGTAGGGGAAAAAATGAAATAAAGTGCTTGCATACGTAGTCTTAACAGAACACAATAATATTTGTAGGTAGAGGAATTTTTTGTTGCAATAACAGCGTTAAGTGTTTTGGTGAGTATGTACCAGCTTTTCACACCGGGTTGGAAAGATTTTGGCACATTCTTCTTTGCAGATTTGCTCCAGGTCTTTCAGGATGGTTGGACGATGTTTGGGGGCCCCAATTTTCTGATAGTGCCAGAGATTCTCAATGGGCTTGAGATCACAACTTTGACAAAGTAGGACATTCACCCTTTTGTTCTTCAGCTACTCCAGTGTTGCTTTGGCGTTGTGCTCGGGATCATTGACTTGCTGAAAGGTGAATTTCTTCCAAAGCTTAATTTTTTTTGTGGACTGATGCTGATTGTTTTCAGTATTTTGCTCCATCCATTGTTTCTTCAGTTTTATTAAGATGCCTAGTCCCAGCTGATGAGACGCTTTCCCAGAGCATGATGCTCCCACCACAATACTTCACTGTTGGGATGGTGTTGGTTGAGGTATTGGTAATGTTAGACCAAAAAGTGTTTATTAGTAGGGGAGACCGGGAAAAGTTGTAACATTTTGGACATTTCTGTCTATCTTGAAGCTCTTTTAAGCCAGTGCATTCAAAATTGTATACAAACTAGTTACATGTGTCTGCTATTAGATAGGTTATATCTGTAACACAAATAAAAAAATGTATGGTTTAGTTTCAAACACAAGGAGTGAAATGTTACAATTCACCCCACAGTCTGGGTTAGTTGTAACATACCCTGGGGTGAAATGTAACATTATGCTATACCCCGGGGTGAAATGTAACATTATGACATTCCCTGGGGTGAAATGTAACATTATGATACACCCTGGTGTGAAATGTAACATTATGATATACCCTAGGGTGAAATGTAACATTATGATATACCCCGGGGTGAAATAAAACATTATAAAATAAGGATTATGACAGAAATTTGATATTGAAAGCTTTTTATTTAAAACTTAAATTACTTTTTAACATAATCGGGGAGTATGTGTGTGTGTGTGTGTGTGTGTGTGTGTGTGTGTGTGTGTGTGTGTGTGTGTGT
>JACXGI010000104.1:0-97630 GCA_016801175.1 Esox masquinongy
GAGAGGTTGGGCTCGTCTCCCCACCAGAAGATCCACAGCTCCTTGGCATCGGGCTTGACTTTGCGGCGCCACACACACAGCAGGTTGGCCTGCACGCAGCGCATGAAGCTGCGCAGCACCGGGTCATCCTGTGCCGGCGCCGAAATGACCGGCCCGTACTCGCCCCCGCCACGGAAGCTGTAACACCGCCATTTAATGCCCGTCAGCTCCGCCTGAAGAACACAAAGACAGGGGGTTATCATTGTCTCCGCAAACTGTGTTTATTTTCCTGATCAGAGATTGTTAAAAATAAAGTTAATGGAATTGCAATGAACAGAGAGTGTGTAATTATCTCTGTAAACTGTAATTCCATGTGGCTTGTATTATTGTAATTAGTATAGGCGAAGTTGGTTGAATTGTAATTGAGTGGTCAGTGACTCAGCTGCCTTAATATGACATAACAATAAGCAAGGTCTGGTCCCCCATCACTGAAAAAATGACTATGCTCTCTTATTGAAATTAGATTATAATTAATTATAATTCAATTACATTGATAGAATGAATTTATAGTAATGTGAATGCGGCCATATGCATTTAATCTGAGACAACAGGGGAAATGTCTGACTGTAACTCTCTCACATTAAGTAACATTGTATACCGTGTTAAGTGGATAACTGGCTGTTATATTATGTTAAATAATAGCCTAGAGCTCAATAGCCTTCCTGCAAACAGGGTTCTGGTCTCGAAAAGCTGAACAAATCCACTTCTCCTAGACAGTGCTGTAATTGTTCTGTTCTCATTACTGAAACATAAACGTCATCGGAGCTGTTGTAAAAATCAACGAACTCTACGTTACGACACTGAATAGGCAGGTGCGTGAGTTTGAGTATATGAGAGCAGTAGGAAGAGGCAGCAACAGACAGGAAGCCAAGGAGTGCGAGAAGAAGGGGGAGACATTGTGTCAGGGTCAATCACTGGAGCACAGCCAATGTCTGACATCTTCTCAATTTCATTTGATGGAATGAAACGTGTTTATGTTGTCTATCAAAGGGCTGTGGGAGAGAGGCAGCAGGCAGCCTTGTCAAATAGGACGTTTGTTCAATCTATCGATGAGAAGTAAAAAGGGCACCCCCACTGCACCAGGAAGAGGGATTTTTAAACAGATGCAAAGACACATCAAGGACATTGACGATAGATTTTCTCAGACAGGAAAAAATGTCTGGCCAGGGTGAAAAATGTATGCAATGTACACAGAGTACTTTACTCCTGTGACTCGTTTCATTTATAGACAATATGCAACAGGCCGTTGATGATGTTTTTTGACTGTAACTCGATATCATAGAGTCATCGAATTATACTCCGGCGCGGGCGTCTATGCAGAACTAGTCTGAAAGTTAACATCGTACAAAGACTACTTTCAATAGCCACAGGGGCAAATTTGGCAGGATGAGAGACCTCGCTGAGTGTCAGTGCCTGGCTGGCACCATGCCAACCCTTTCAGAAAATAACTGACCCTACGGAGCTCGATGGGAAGTCTGACTACATGCATACACAAAGAGGGCACCTTCCTGGAATTTTTTTTAGGGTTATGTTAGGGTTAGGATTAGATTGGGTTAGAGGTTTGGCAATGAAAGTGATGGTCATGAAAACACGGTGTGTGTGTGTGTGTGCGTGTGCGTGTGTGTGCGTGAGTGTGTGTGTGTGTGTGTGTGTGTGTGTGCATGTGCATGTGTGTGTGTGAGAGAGATCTGGATCTCAAACTCAGGCCAGCATGTGATCGCCATGAGCCCAGAGGAAGGGATGTACCCTCCAGTAGATACACTGTGTGTGACTGTACAGTACAGCATAAGCATGCTTGTGTTTGGCGTGTGTGTTGTGTCATGTGTGTTGCGTGTTTGTGTGTGTGTGTGTGTGTGTGTGTGTCAGCTCCGTGTGAAAAACGCGCCTCGCAATTACAAGCCCATTTTTCCATAATGACGGAGTGTGTGTAATCTGAGATATAAACATTCACGTCGATAATCTTTCCTAAAAAACATCCCAGTGGAGGTCAAAGATGTGCTTCTTCCAAAGCAAAAGAGAAAAGACACCCGCCATCCACCTCCGAGAGTCACTCCCTGTGAACGTGAGAATATTAGACACAGCCTGACAGCGGTCACTTCAACACCTGGAACCGCATCCCTGGGACGCCATGTGGGGTGTCAGTACGGCTGAGACAGCGCTGCACTCCGCACTGTCATCACTAAGGTGGCTGGACTGTTGCTACAGCTCAAATTACCACGTCAATAACCTTTATGACCCATCTGAACCCTCATGGAAACTCCAACTGCGGGCTAATCCAGTGGCATAGTCCCTCACACACACGCGCACGCACGCACACACACGCGCACACATGCACGCACACACACCAGATTAGGGGCTCTTAAAAGCAATGAGTCACATCCGAAGGCTCATTTTCTGGTTGACGGTCGACGAGAGTAATTTTATCCAATGATACAGGCCTGATGTGATAATAAGGTGTGTGTGTGTGTGTGCGTGTGTGCGAGCGTGCGTGTGTGCGTGCGTGCGTGTGTGTGTGTGTGTAGGCCCAGGGCCAGTTGCCGTGCTGCCTGCGAGCCAAGGAGCAGCTGCTCTATCTGTCGCTAGCTTGACTAGCCTGAAGCTACTCCCAGTTGCCCATAGACGCAGATCCAAGATCAGCTAAAATCCCCGAACCACGGAGGGGTAAGCCTAGGGTTGTCCATGTACTCCAGGTCATAAGTGAACAACAGGATAGGCCATCCTAATGCTACGTATAGGCTACAGGTATTTAGAGAACCAAAGGTGCGTCCCACATTGCCCTTAAGTACAGACCTCCAATCATCTTAACCTTACAAAAACCTGGCCTTTACTATTAGTATGAAAATCCCAAACAGATCTCAGAAATGTTTATGGAAAACCTCCTGCAGTTGAGTAACCCCCGCCCCCCCCCGGTCATTACAGCACAGACATGCAGTGCCACTTTATCACTCATAATACGACGGAACATAAATCACTCAAAAGGACACAGGGAAACAACCTGTTCGTTTCAGACTACCGCCAGTCAGGTAGAAACAAATCTATCTTTTACCACAGGTAATAAAAACAGCATAGTTTCAAACACCTTGTTTGACTGGCCCTCTGGTCTCTCATCTCTGAGTGGCCACACAGCTCAAAACAGTGTTGTCCCTTCAGTCGCAAGAAGAAGCCGGAGGTCTGACCCCTCTCTGACCTCCATTATATCGCTCTTCTCTTCAGTCCCTTTCTTCTCCCTCTGTGAGGCAGCGCGCCCTATTGTAATATGCACATTGTGATTGACAACATCCCCAAGTGACAAGTGCAGTCTCACCTTAGATTGCAGAGCAGACGTGAGAGTCTAACTGTGAGCGTTCAGTGGATAATATCTGTTTCAGAGTACAGCTAAGGTGAATGACTACACTACAGTAACTGTGTTCAGGTATTAACTAACACCTCATCAGCAGGATATCGGGGCACACGTGAGCCTGGCACAGCAATAATTCAGTTGGCCTTTAAGAAGTAACCGTACAACTCTATGGGAGTCAACTTACTGAGTAAAGTACTGTGTTCTTTTGATTTTTCCCAATCAAAAAACTGCAGCTGTGTTTCTAACATTTGTTAATGTAAACAAACACTTTACATCACATCATATCCAGTCTTGCCAGCCACTTCATAATACATAAGAGAAGCTAATGAGCTAATATCATACAATGGTATTACCATGAAATGCAACGTCCCCTCAATAAGATAGCTACTGTAGTAACATAATTTCATCACAATGAACATGTTTTAATGAAGCAGTAACTGCCTTGTTCTTCCCAAGTCAGAGCTGTATCTATCGAGACAGCTTAGCTGTGCTGTACTCTCAGCTGCTGTGGTAAATGACTGGTTGGTAGATTAAGCTGATTAAACCAATGTCTATCATTATTGGCTAATGAAGGCTAGGTTTGAAAGACTGTTCCACCAGACCTTCCACGAATTTGGGAAGAAGTGTCTGGAAAAGAGATTAAGTATCAACAATACAATATACTGAACAGGGGTCAAGCAGAAAACACTAGACATCTGGATGTAATCAAATACATATGAGAGACAAAATGTCGCCTCTGGTGAACCTTTGGCACACACAGCTAGTCAGATTTAGACAGAAAACTACGTGGGGATAAGAGTCAAGCTTACTGCACAGCCTCCATGGTTGGTGGCATAATAGCATCTTAAGCACAGAACTCTGAATGCACAAATTATTATTATATTTAATGTGTGTTTTATAAACAGTTTAAGTTTTTGATAAATATGAGTTTTATTGCATGTATCTGGTGTTTTTGCAGATTGGCAAGTTATAGCTATGCTAGCTGGCTAATGTTATTGATTGTGAAATGCATTTGAACACAGTACCAGTTTTTGTTTCACTTGGCAGCCAGATCCTGATCTTCTGAGAACATTATTAGAGTTGCCTGAAGTGTAATCAGAGATATATACGGCAGTGTTGAGGCAGAAACCTCGTAGTGAGGACAACTAGATTCTATTTTGAACTTTCTGTGGTACCCACTACTCTGAACTTTGTTTGGTGAGGACCCACTACTCTGAACTTTGTTTGGTGAGGACCCACTACTCTGAACTGTGTGTGGTGAGGACAACTGGCTACTACTCAGAACTGTGTGAGGTCAGGACAACTGGCTACTATTCTGAACTAATGAGCTTTCTGGTGCCCAAACTACTGAAGTGAGCGCAACACAGAATGGAAGGGAAGTACTCCAGTCACTGTAAGACTCTAAATAGTGGAGATCATTACTCACTACATTTCTATGAAGAAAGTGTCAATGGAATCAATGGGAATTTTCATGAGGGATATGTCAAGGACCTGCAGGTATTCCTCCACGGACCGGCAGAGGGACCGCAGACCAGGGTTTAAGAAACTCTGTCTAGACAATCCTATCAGCCAATCAAAACTGTGTATGTGCATACCTACATACATTTGTTTTCTTAACACCAACATGATCAGATTGAGAATTTCCAAATGAGGCTCAGGGATATAAATTATCCAAAATATGTCGTTTTCAGTCAATGAACAAGCGCGCTGATTAATTGATCAAACAACAAAATGTATTTTATAAAGGCCTTTTTACATCAGCAGTTAAACAGATACCCAGCTTTACATTTCAAAGAGCAAGCAAAGCAGATGTTGAAGCACAGTGACTATAGAAATATCCTCCTAGAAAGGCAGGAACCTACAGAGGAGCCAGGCTCTGGGGAAGGCAGTCCTGGCTATGCCAGGTAGAGAATTAAAGAGTACATGTGCATTAAGGCCAAAGCATTCATCACTATGTTCGAAATGTTCAGATGATCATCGGGCCAAAATACTTTCACCTCAGGCGTAACTGTAAATGTCAGTTGGCTTTTCATAGGCAAGTGTTCAAGACATCATGCAAGCAGTGATTATTAAAAAAATAATCAAGAAAGAGTACATGGGGGCTGTTGCACAAAGCTCAATAGAGATGCATTGTCTCTGAAGAGAAAAAGTACAGGGAAACCCCTCTGATATAGATTATAAGGTTTCTGCAGAGACAGGAAAACACAATTGACATAAGCTTCACCTCGGGGGTCAGCGACCGACAGAAAGGCATGGCCACAAGAGTATGTGTGGAACAAGAAAACATTCACCTCATTGTCCTGCCTTATCAACTTGGGGCATTGGGGAAGACCTACTGAGCCGCTTGAGAAGCAGTGAAACAACTGTTTGTATTTTACCTCTTAAACTCAATGCTGAAAATGCAATTTTTCCTCCAGACTAACACAGACACACACCTGTGTAAATGTGAGTGCAAAACCATGAAAACAAAAGAATGCATTCAACACACTATCAGAGCTCATGACACGGTCACATTAAAATGCATCTCTTTTTGCCATAACGTTCATATGCACAAATCTGATTTTGAGAAAATAATTGTCTTTTTGTCAACTAATTGCCACTTCTCAAATTGCTTTGATCATATGTCCAAACCACTTTTTTCCTGATGTTTTACTATTCCCTCGCTTATTCATGCTCTAGCAACTCCTTGTGCTAGGTCAAACAACTGCAAGCTTGTGGTTGTTGACTGGTGAATGTGTGAATGTGTTCTCCTCAAATCGTGTAGGTCCTGGAAGGGACTTTCTTCTAGGCGAGATACGCTTAGAAGGACATGCCTCAATCATTCACTCTACTGAACCTGCCAGGAATTTCTGTGATTTTGCAAGGCTATAAGCGCAAACTGGACTTAGGAGGATAGAAGAACAGGGTAAATTTTTGGTACAAAACATTTCCGCCTTTTGTGTTGATAGATGACATGAATCTCGATGTTGCCTAGTGGTTAGTGTTGGGCCAGTAACTGGAATTTTCTGGTTCAAAGCCCTGAGCTGACATGTTGACAAATTCCAAGAGCAAGGCATTAAACCCAAATGTCACCAATAAGACACACGGGATAAGAGCATCTTGACCAAAAATAAAATGTTAATGTGTTTGGGGAACAAAATAGACAAAGAATTCACAGGTGGAGGGGTCAGTTACAAGTTCCTTTTGCGGCGTTACCATACAAATAGGTGGTTGATAGAGCACAGTTATCACACGCCCATATGTTGAACCAAATCAGTTCTTTTCAAACATTATTTTTCAATCAACATAATAAAAGAAAGTTGTGGTAAAATGACATTGTCATGTAGCATTTCAAAGATGAAACATTTATAGATCCCACAGATTTTCAGTCTGACATGCTAATAGTTTACATGCTAAAATAAAGTAAATATATGATGTATTTCACAGAGTGTCTCAAACCATTATGGAGCTACTAAATTTATCAGAACTGTATTTCTAACCTTTTATTGACCACTGTTGCTAAACACACGCAGAGACATGACAGAATAAAGGGCAGAGCACTTCCTTCCTTCCCCTTACATGAAAAACACTCAGGGCACTCAAGTATTTCTTTATACATGCAAACCTGCAGGTAGCCATTCATAAAAAGAAGCCTTTTGTAAGCAGCAACAGAAACATAAAGCACAGAGTAGCCTGTTCTCAAGGAGCCCAGAGGACTTCACCTTATACACTGACTAATTATAATCCACACGCCGGGCTAACTTTTCCATCTCAATGTTCATTTCTGTTTAGTGAACTGCTTGACATATACAAACCAATGTACTCACTGAGTATCAAGGTAAGTCTATGAGAATGTGGGTTACTTATTTTTCACCCGTTAGGGAACCAGGTATCACGGTGTCACAAGCTGATTGGTAAGTGTAATAGACATGTCACACTTGGATTCTTGCAGCAATGGTAGCGATAGAGCCATGCAAAAAAGATTTAGGCAATTTAGGCAATTGAGAGACAGTTTATGTCAGCAGCTTTACCTATCACAGCATTTGTAAAACACTTTCTGTCAGGGTAGCATTTTCAGCTAGTCAAAGATCTGAAGACCCTTGACATGCTGCCAATATTTGGGGTTTGTTCAACTGACAGAATGGTCTGCAGGGCTACAGCACTGTAGTCATGACAAAATCCCAAATGCATCTATATCACCAAAAGTCAAACCCATTTAGCTCAAATTCATATTCAATTCAAGTCATAGAATCATGTAATATACATTTTATTCTCCATATAACTACAGTTCAGCATCTAAAAAACACTTTTGAAAACTGAAATAACTAACCTCTAGCATGTTACACTCTGTTGAAAAATGTAACTATTCAGAGGAACCTGGCATAGACCAGCACAAGCTGTCATGCTTGTCACCAGACTCTACTGTGTTTTTGCTGGAGCCTTTGCTGTGTTTATTCTAGAGCCTTTGCTGTGTTTTAGCTGGAGCCTTCACAGTGTTTTTGCTGTACCTCTCTGTGTTTGTCTAGACCCTTAGTTATGTTTTAGCGTCTTCGCACAGTTTTTTTAGGAGGCTTTGTTGTGTTTTTTTTCTATTGCTTTCACTGTATTTTCACTGGTGCCTTTTATGTTTTTTTTCTGAATGCCTGCCTTTGCATTTATATTTTAGTGATTTAGAAAATCTTATCCAGTTTGCTGTAGACACTTGTGTCCATGGACACTGGTATGTAACTGTGTTAGAAGTAGTGCATAACTTAGCTGATCAACTGAACCAACTGATCAGTTCAGTGATTTGCTAACCTGACGACCCCTGTACCAGGCAGCCCAATAATCATGGCTGTTTTCACTTTTTTAATCCTGACCATTTCAAGATACTACATTTGACACTGATTTGTTTTTGTTGTTTTAAATATATTGCTTGGTTTTTAAATGATTTAGATAATAACCAAATGTGTTATTATTTACCGTCATGGGTTCACACATTCAACGCACCTTCTTTAGAAGTCAGGTGGTTCTAATGATTCCAGAACCAGATATTTGGTAGCAGTGTGACAATGAGTGGACATTTACGTCTCACATCTTTGTCTGTGAAAAATCTACTGTGAAAAATACAGATGGGTGAAAAACCCACCATAGTCCGCATGGTTTGTACACAATGTACATTTCACATAACCTCTATATCAGTTTCAATTACATTGTATACCGTATGTTTCCAGCCAGTAAATGTGTTTCAACAAACTGAACTAGAAACTGATTCAAGTTAAACTATTTTAGCAACATTGGGATCCTCTTTCAGCATTCTGGTAATGCATGTGACCACCTGTATTTATTTGATTTTGCTGATTTTTATTATGATTATTATCTACCTGGACTACATTCAAAAATAGAAATGAAATGAAATTAAATGTTTCGTCCATCCTGCCCCTTCTATTCCTGTGCACTGAATCCTTTCAGGTAGGCAAAATCCAGGTTGGTAACCTTAAAAAAAAAATCAAGTCATATTTATGCTGGCTTTGCAAAGTGGTTCTAATTCCTGTTGGAACCCAGCCACAGTGGGGATATTAAACAACTTTTATTCACCCATAATCTGTTTTCAGAATGACCGCCAGGGTTACAAACATGAATAAAATAGACAACCTAAACCATCTGAAATGGAACAATAATTTCAGAACTGGGTGCAATAAGTCCAAATAAGAGATTGGATAGCTTGGAAAAATTTTTACATTGCCCCCAATTGATTCAAAATCACAACAAAAAAAGTTAAATCACAACAAACAAATGATTTTTGAGCTAGGCCGCATTCCTAACTGAATGTTCAAGTGATGTTTTTATGTTTTTGCATTCATCCGATTGAAAAAAACTCACAACCAAACACCAATGGTGGGTCATTTCTAAATAGCCAGGGACCGTTTTGGATAGGGATAGGTACCATATCAAGCATTTTACTTTCAGTTCCTCACTTTGGTAGTGATTTCACACAATTACTTTTTGCATTCCTATGAAATTGTTACAATTTCGGTTATTATGTATTTATATGCCAATCCTACAGAATTAGTTTCACATTTGCATGACGCCTTATGAAAACACTGAACTATTTAAACATAGGGTACTGCATAAGATATTAATTTCTCCTGGGCACACGAAAGAATGGCAGAGAACAAGCTTGAAGCTGTAACTTTCAGGTATTTTTGCTTAGCAAAATAAGCATGTCTCCCTTTTCTGACAGGCTCTTTCTGAGCTAATTGTGTCCCCAGCTGTTGAGAATATACATCCGCCTGGTGTGGATGAAGCATTGATGAACTTGTTAGAGAGCTCCGATATTTAGACTGTATGTTATTAACTAGCTACCCAAAATGATTGCCAACGTTTCCTCAAAACTAGGTATACCAATCCTGTTATCATCGCCTCCATGACTTCCAACCTAGTACTGTTGGCATAGTATCTGCATAGTGTTGGTGGATGTTACTGGCTAAGCCTGAGGTTGTGGATAATCCAGGATGTGGATGAGAGTTGTGAGGTTGTCAGAGTCTGACTGACGTTAGCTCTTCAACGCAGTCAAAGACAGCGCAGTCGTCCTTGAAGTTACAGCCATGTGTTTGTATATTTTCTTAAACTGCTTGTGCAGCCATATTTGCAAGCAGATGTTTGCTGCATTGGTTACATTTAGAGGTGTTGTCTTTAGGTTTGCAACCAAACTTCAGACTGTCATTAAATGGTACCTGCTCAGATAAACCTTGTCCAGAAAGCTAGCTACAATGCATTCGGAAAGTATTCAGACCCTTTCACTTCTTTCACATTTGTTTACACTACAGCCTTTTTCTAAAATGGATTTAAATTATTTATTTCCTCATCAGTCTACACACAATAATCAAAGAAAAACATTTTTTTATTAAAAATTACAAATCCCAGACTAGAACCCCATTGAACATCTGTGGGGAGAAGATCGGAGTTTACTGGAGCTCCCCATCCAATCTGACAGAGCTTCAGAGGATCTGCATGGAAGAATGGGAGAAACTGTCCATATCAAGTTGTGTAAAGCTTTTAGAGGAATACATAATAACACTCTAAGTTGGTATCACAGCTAAAGGTGCTTCTAAAAAGTACTGAATATTGGGTCAGGATATTTATTTATATTTTAGTTTTTATTTTCAATAAATTGGCACACATTTAAAAAAAATGTGTTTTCTCTTTTTCATTATGGTGTATTTAGATATAGACTGATAGCAAAACAAAAATAACACAACAAAATGTGGAGAAAGTGGAGTGATCTGAATATTTTCAGCATGGCCCTCCGGACATTGTTCAATAATGAATATGGCCTCCAAAGAAAAATTACTTTGACAGCCCTGAGCTAGACCATGCTGCTCAGACCAGCTTGACCAGGACAGACCAGCATCAAACAGCTAAAAACATATAATGGGGTACAATGGGTTTTCTTTTCAGCAGAGCGGTGTCAATGCAGATTGACTTAGAGAAATCAGAACAAGCTAAATCATCCATGTTAAGTTAGTCCTTTGAAATTAAATTAACTAATTTTTTCTAGCTGCTTTTCTCACAGTTTGCTGTACATTGCACAAGGAGCTATGCACATAACAGTGTAGCAAAAGGGACAAGAGAGGGACACGTAAGCACCAAGCAGGTGCAGAAAATGGCCTCTAGGGCTCTTAGCAATGAACAGGTGCTTTTAGTCTGCCTTCTGCCGACACCTTTACAAGGCCCAGCAAAGAAAGGGTGTCATTTGATCGTGTGTTTGTTGTAAGATCTGGCCCTGGGAGGCCGGCAAGCCAAGCAACCTAATTAGAGCCGCAACGGTCTCCGGGGTTGAGTGACGGATGGGCCTGCCAATCAGCTGTGGCTCACACCGCGGAGAGCCCTGAGATGCATTCTGTCTATTGTGTTCCAAAACTATCTGTACTAAACTACAGTACTGTACAAAAGTCTTAGGCACCATTGATGCAAACTAAAGCCATTTATTTGTGTAGTAAGTGTATATTTGTAAAAACAAATAATAAAGTTGGGACACTGTGTAAAATGTAAAAATAAAACAGAACGCAATTATGTGCAAATCATTTAAACCCTGTATTTAATAGAAAATAGTACAAGACAACATATCAAACGTTGAAACCAGCAACACGTTTTGATGCCAGCAACACGTTTCAAAAAAGCTGGGACAGGGGCAACAAAAGGCTGGATAAGTTGAGTAATGCAAAAAAAAAACGTGTGATACATCACACAACTAATTAGGTAGTTTGGCAACAGGTCAGTAACATGATTGGTTATTAAAAGAGCATCCCAGAGAGGATGAGTCTTTCATGAGTACAGGAGGAGGGAGGGGTTTACCACTCTCTGAAAGACTGCACGGGCAAATAGTGCAACAATTTTCTGAATAACGTTTCTCAACGTAAAATTGAAAAGAGTTTGGGGATCTCATCATCAATGGTACATGATGTCATTAAAAGATTCAGAGAATCCGGAGAAATCTCTGTACACAAGGGACAAGGCTGAAAACCAATATTGGATGGCTGTGATCTTTGGGCCCTCAGACGGCTCTGTATTAAAAACAGACACGATTCTCTAGTGGAAATCACTGCATACTGTGAACACAGTCACTGTATCCACAAATGCAAGTTAAAACTCTACCATGCAAAGAAGAAACCATACATAAACAAGATCCAGAAACACCGCTGCCTTCTCTGGGCCCGAGCTCATTTAAGATGGACTGAGGCAAAGTGGAAAATTGTCCTGTGGTCTGACAAATAAAATTTTTTGGGAATCATGGACGCCACGTCCTCTGGACTAAAGAGGAGAGGGACCATCCGGCTTGTTATCAGCGTGCAGTGCAAAAGCCAGCATCCGTGATGGTACGGGGGTGCATTAGTGCACATGGCATGGGTGACGTGCACATCTGTGAAGGCCCCATTAATGCTGAACAATATATACAGGTTTTGGAGCAACATATGCTGCCATCCAGACAATGTCTTTTCAGGGAAGGCCTTGCTTATTTCAGCAAGACAATGCCAAACCACATTCTGCACATATTACAACAGCATGGCTCTGTAATAAAAGAGTCCGGGTGCTAAACTGGCCTGCCTGCAGTCCAGCCATGTCACCCATTGAAAACATTTGGTTCATTGTGAAATGAACCAGAAAAGAAACCAGGCAAGCCTAGTTCAGCCAGCCCGCAAGTGATAAATGTTGCTGCCCTCACTGAACTCCAGGTCTCCCACATGAGAGGCTCTGTCTTTAACCACTACACCACAGTGATATACATCTGCCCACTGTCGGTATAGCATCTCAACATTAGATCATTTTGTCACGCATTAACATCACGCTAAATTTGAATATTTCGCTAGACACCATTAAGCATTGTGTTAAACTGACTAATGTTTCTTATTAAGTTTACCTCCACCACAAATAGCATCTATGGAATGTGGCTTTTGCCACTGGCCGTTTTAACAGCTTATTAGCCAGTAATAGGCTTACTAGTATCTAACTTACTACTTGGAATAGTCATAAGATTTGAGCAATTGCTATCAAGACTGAATATGAACTTAACACAGCCAAAGCTATTTCATGGCAAAAAAATGTTCCTTTTTTCTTTCATTCGTGAATGACATTGATACAATAACTATTAATATAGGTGACGATAACTGACTTTTCGTCAAGTGAAAAGATGAGAGAATCATTGAAACCCCAACTCTTTTACTGCCTAAGTGGTTTTTATCTAGCATATATTACCCCAAAAATCATGCACAGATGCGTACTTTGAAAATCCACAAGAAATAGTCGCAATATAAACAGTTTTATTTTAGGCTTTCTATAACATAGCTACTGAAGGTTGTTGCCAGCAAAGTTTTTGTCTATCCCGACCCAAAAGGCATGCACGGATGGGTACTTGAAAATCCACCAGAAAAAATCGCAATATAACCGTGAACAGTTTTATTTTAGGCTTACTATAACACAGCTACTGAAGGTTCTAGCCAGCAAAGTTTTTATCAACCAGGGGACAAATCCTAATGCATGCTTGCTTTGACAAGATTTAAACACAGGACCTATTGGTTGTAGGTCCGCGTCTCTGACCACTGCGCTATTTAATAAGGGATAGTCAGTCAGTCACTCACTCACTCAGTAAGACATATTTGCTCCCTTTGGCCGGCTCCGCTTACGCTGTCCGGCAAAAATACAACAAAGGTGACCCCGAAATTTTGAGCAGCTGAAATCCTATATCAAGCAAGAATGGGAAAACATTTCACTTTCAACACTACAGCAAATGGTCTCCTCAGTTCCCAAACGCTTACAGAGTATTGTTAAAAGAAGAGGCGATGCAACACAGTAGTAAATATGCCCCTGTCCCAACTTTTTTGAAACATGTTGCTGGCATAAAATTCAAAATGGGCATGTATTTTCTGTTTTTATTAGCATTTCTTGCAGCATCCCAACTTTTTTGGAAACGGGGTTGTATAATATATACAGTACTGTATGTTTCCACAAAACTTTGTTGAACATTCTTCAACTGACTTTTAGTTAGTTTTGCTCCTGTTTGGTGGGTGAGGCAAGGTGTATCCATTCCTTAACCAAATATTTTTCAACTAGTCCTTCAGTACAGCAATGTCACATTCGACGAAAAGTTCCAGAATGTAAAGACTAAGTGAACACAGCTCCTAAGCAACAACAGGGAGGCGTGACGGGAGAAAGACCAATGAAGATTGGGTAGAGAAGCTGCAAATAGACAATTTTGATGTGACAGACTGGGGCAATGTTCAAGTGGATCAAAGTCGCAATGTATCATGGTAAATTGCGACTGACTGATGTACGAATAATAATTAGTGGTTATTTATGTTGCAAGGTCATTTGTAGATCAGTCACTCGGCAGTCACCTGCATTCGATTTGATGCTTTCAAACAGGAAAATGCTGACAAGACCCTACTCCAGTGGCAAACAAAGAAATTAGGCGGGTTCCGTTTGCTTGACCATTTGCAATGTTCCAGAATTATTTGTATCTAACACAATTTTGCCACAAATGTTCTTGAACAAACTTTGTTTGATCTCAGTTGGTGGATATGACAAAATGTGGCTTGGGTGACATATTAGAAGCACAGTAGCTTTAAAACAGTGCTCCTCAACCCACAACCCAACACATCTGATTTTCAACTGTTCGTTTAGTACAGCACCATTTCAGTTAAATTGAATGTTCCAGAACATATCATTGCAGTGAACACAGACATGGGGCAATGCCATTGAGTTCTCTCTTAAACGTGGTCTAACCTCCAAAAGTGGCCCTATTTAACATAAATTAATAACGGAGAAATAAATGAAAGTCTTACCTTTACCAACAGTGAGTTTCCAATGTAACTTAATTAACTGTGACAGGCCAGAACAAAATACACCAGGAAGAAAGAGGGAAGTAAAAACAGTTGCTAGGCAACATACAACATTTGTAAGACCTCTGCAACTTACTCCGTTTTTTTATGCTGTCTCCAGGGTTACAGCGGAAAGATAACATTTCAAGCAGTTTAAGGGCCTTTTCTGCTGATTTTAAATTACAAAGGGTTGTATGTAATTCTCCATTTCTACCCCTCCCATCCTTCTCTCTCTGTCCATAGACTGCTACCATGCACCTGGAATACAGAGTCTATGATTGGAATAATAATAATGACTATATCCAGCATAAAATATATGTCAGGTAAGCCTCTGACCAGGGCTGCCAACTCACTGGGCAAACATATTGGGTATTAGACACATGCATTTGACCCTCTTCACATGGCACACCTTTTACTTCTCCTGCATTGAAAAAAAGACTGCTTTTATATACTCTTAGTCTAGTGTATAGCCTGTGGTATTTAATGCACTGACTTTTCAACTGTGCCTCTGAATTGTTTTGAAATCTGAGCTTATTTGCCTGCAAACAGTGCCAACTTCAACCGGGAGATCCATATTTCCCTTCCACAGCATTGTGAACTGCGGTAGATTAAAACATATGATTGGGTTTGGAACCAAGCCGATTGGATGCACATTTGTAAAGAAACTATAAGTGTTGTACTGCCACAGCAGACTGGACTAGTACATTCCTTCTCGTCTGATCAAATTTTAGGAATTAAAAGGGAAGCACAGAAACTTGTGGTGCTTTTGTGTGGACTACACGTGCTGTTACTAATCTCTCTGTCCCCGAATGCTTGACAGTGTTTGATATTAAAACCTAGTTAATAAATCCACTACTTGTGTTCAGATCTATAGGTTAATTCCCTCTTTTGGTAGTTTGGCCATTTATAACTAGGGGCATGATCAGAATGACCTGATTCGTATAAATGTATTAGGATCATAATTTTGAACAAATAATGTGTAGCCTAGCTGATTCTAGAAGGGAAAATACATTTGAAGATAATTTGGTTTGGGTTTTTACAAAGACTTAGGCGCTGCCTTCATGTCTTCAGGAGAATGGATTATTGGTATATTTTTCACAATAGTGTAAATCATTAGAACAATTCCCATACTCTATACTTTTAACTGTATATTAGGCTATTTAAAATTGTGTATGCCAACTTATGTCGTTAAAATTCAATACAAATAATAATAAAAACATAAGAGAGGACTATTCATTTTTATTAGCATATCTGGACTGTAATATATGTTACATTGAAATGCCCCTTGTCTCATATATCCTTTTTTTGTAATTTATGATTGGTGCACAAGCTACTAGGCAGAAATTGTGGACATAAATACCAATAATCTTTTCTATATAAAGTAAGATGATGGCAAGGTTTTGCAACCTAAAGCCACCTAAAGATCGATATTCCATGAGAACGTTCCTGAATGTGGAGTAAAACTGAATGTGGAGAAGCAGCCTAGCAGTTAAAGCATCCCTAAATGAAGTCCCGAGCCAACAAGGTACATGTGACAAGGTACATATGTGGCATATCAGGACCAACCTAAATATTTGGCTTTCTTCCTGTTTGTTAATATTATTATTATTACGCAAATTCTCATCACTTTTGGTCCAAATTTGCAAATTCCCTTGAGATGGTAAGGCCACAAATGGCCCAAACTTGCGCAACTAAAAGCCCATTGGCCACACTGTCATGCAACGCCGTACCAACGATGGTAGCACTGCAACAAGCCCTAAAACATGCCATTTTGCCCCAAAACATGCCATTTTGCCATAAAACATGCCATAAAACAAACAATTTGCAAGTTTACGCCACACACCCAGTGTTTTTAGAGTCCTCAATGGTGGTACATAGGTCCTCACAAGGAAAATTCTTGTTAATGGGACACATAAAGACTGACATGTTGGATTTTTTTCCATTTTGTATTTTGTAAAACACTTCAAAACCTGTTAATATAGTTAACAGAACATGATAGAAAACAAGTCCACTATAGACCAATAAAAATTCAAGAGGGCCTGGTTTTGCATATGAATCATATGTTGATAATCATAATATAATGTAAGTTGGTATCCCAAATAATGGTAAGAAATAACAATTCCAAGCATGTTTCCGATAGAACACACAGTGGCGGTAATTCTAACTTAGCAAGCTCATTTCGCTCACCCCATTTGACTTAGGGTGTTAAAAACAGATACAGAACCCCAATCCTCCCGTAACTTAATATTTTGCGTGTTTGTACAAAGTTCTTTAATAATTGCATATTACAGGCCAGTATGTAAAAATGGCCACTACTGACCAATAAACTTCATGTGGGTGTGGTCATATAAATGCACATAAATCAGACACTGATAACTGTATCATAATAGCATATGTCCAAAACACAATTCCAAATTGAATGTATACTTGCTTAAACTCCAAGTTATAATTGCTTAAACTCCTAGTTAGACTTCATTACACCAGCTCAATCTCACTGAATACAACAGAAGTAGATATCAGTAGGTCTTTTGCAGAAGGAGCACAGAACGCTGCTGTAAATTTACCATGAAACCTGAACAGGTTTAGACCTGCAGTTCACTTGTCTTCTGCATGTAATTTGTCATTTGCTTACTAGGTAGGAGTGGCAGCATAGAATCAAAAACAATTCAAGAGAAGAATCAGGGAAGTAACTGCCTTGACTTCCTGTCTCTCACAAAATCTTTACAGAGACAGTACAGGAACCAAGAGAGTTCCCCTTCAAAACAAAGGAGACGTCTTCAAGTGGGTTGTCTCGGCTGTACTGTCTCGATTTAAACATGTTGTATAAGACGCAACATAATAAATACAAAATTCCAGATGTGAACAAAATGGGTGCTTACATTTGTTATTCTTTGTTTTTTTTATAAAAGCAAGTATACAGGAAGAAAGAGATAAAAAAGACTTCCAATAACGAACAGACTTCTCTAAACAAAAACCTCTCTAAACTAAAAACAAGGAAACCCAAAGATTCACAGAAACCTTTCAAATACAGGGAGAAGATATGCTAATATGCAGATATTTTAATCTATTATTTCTATGGAGGTCATATTTTTGTTGTCATTTAATCAAAGGAGGAAAAAGTCCCTTCAACGTACAAATCCACTATGGTTGAGATCCTTACCATCCCCCAGCGACCAATAGTAAAATGTAAAATTTGGGAAAGTCAATCCTCCCTCCAATTTGGCCTTTTTAGCTATTATGTGTTTTATAGTCCCAGATAAATGAATTGACAATAGAGACCAATTGTTATTCAGAAATATTTGTTATAATAACATAGGAATATGTAAGGCAATTGCCTGAGAAAAAATATTTTAATGTCATTAATTCTTCCCAGTTTGGAAATTGGGTGAATTGCTAAAAATGTAATGTTTGAAAAGTACCTAAAAAAAAGTATCTAAAAGGCAAGCCAGGGTTGTATGAATGTTACCGTAATTCTGTAATGGCATTTTTACACACTACGCTGTTAAGCATTGTTGAGGTGCTGTGAAGGAGCTGATGCACAACTAGTGTTGCACAGTATTACTGAACCTTCGGTACTTTTCCAATGCTAAATTCACATTTTTTTGTGACATTCTAAGCTTAGCATGGTATACATACCGTCCTTACATTAAGAGCAAATATTATTGGAAATTAGTATGTAGAATAACATGTTCCTCTGTGCAAAGCAGCGGCTGAGACAGGAGTCTACTGGCTTTGCTTTTCTGCACGCACAGCAGCAACAACTGACAGGAGGCTTTGTGAAAAATCACAATATTAGCCAGCAGCTACTAAATTATGTTTGAGGGCTTTCTTGCATTCACAGCCATCTTTAAGTTCCCTCACAGTATTTTGATAGGATTCAGATCTGGGCTTTGACTCTGCAATTCTGTAACCCCTAATTTCTCATTTTTAAGCCCTTTAGTTGTAGCTTTTCTTGTGTGTTTTGCCTCACTGTACTGCTGCTAGATTCATGTTCAGTTCAGCTTCAGTTTTTTGACAGATGGCCTCACATTCTTCTCAAGAATTCTCTAGTACAACACAGAAATCTTGGTTGACTTAGTGTTGGCAAGTTGGCCAGGCCCAGTAGAAGTAAAGCAGCCCCAAACCATAATGCCACTGCCTCCATACTTTACAGTTGGTCTTCTATTTATTCTGTGGTGGTTTAACCACTGTAATTTTTTTCACCAAACATGGCGTCTGGCATTGTGGCCAAACAACTCCACCTCTGACTCTTTTTCCCAGAGTAGTTTGTCTTTAACTAGGTCTTTGCCCAGGTGTTGTCTGACAAAGGTTAATCGTGTCTTGATATTCTTTTTTAAAGCAGAGATGCTTCTTTCTTCCTGACCTCCCATTTAGGCTAAGTTTGTACAATCTCTGTTTGATTCATACACTTCAACAATGATTATGGGAAGAGGCTTGTAAATCCTTTGATGTAACCCGGAGGTTCTTATAGACTTTTATGAGCATCTTTTGGTGAGCTCTTGAGCTGATTTTGGTGGGACAACCTGTCCTATGTTTATTGCCAGTGGTCTGTAATTTTGCTCCATTTGTAGATAATCTATCGGACATTGGATTAATGTACTTAAAATTGCTTGGAAATTGCTTTGTACCCACTCTCAGATTTATGGGCATCAATGATCTTTCTTCTGAAGGCCTCAGATCTTGTTCTTTTGATCTTGGCATAATATGTTACCACAAACCTATATGGTTAAGACCAAAACCAGTCATACGGTAAATACATACAGGTCCAAGGCACTGTGTTCCATGAGTACAAAAAGAAAAATGGTGCAGCTAGCCCAATCATAACAGAATCAGGCGACTCATAATGACATTACTCAATTCAACAATAATAATAATAGAGTCCCTTGGATTTTAAGACCAAAGTAGGCAACATTTATTTTAATAAAATTAATATTTAATTTTAGCAATTTTGTGTGATGGTAAAGCTAGGCAGTTTACTATGCATACGGAAATTGCATTTCAATTTATTTTAATTGCAAATGTGGTTAAACATTTAGAAACTTCTTTAATTGGTTTCCCTTTGTCAGTGAATATGGTTGGAATTTGTCTCAAATATCCAAATGTCCAAATATGTAAAAACTTTCCAGGAGGTGTACTTTTTCACATTATTGAATGACTCTCCAGAACACACAAGTCTTCCATTTTCTTCTATGGTGATCACAAGCTGTGTTGGATACATGCATGCATGTGTTCTTTTCTACACTAAATTATTACTTGATCATCTTCCCTGACGTTTACAAACATCAAAACTATATTGATGCATTTCAGTCCCTAAAAAACAAAATTCTTTAGATTTCAATTTGGTTTAACCACCGTTACGTTATTTGGTGTTATTTAGGTGTGATCATTAACATTATAGATGTAGCCTAAAGGCCAAAGTAAATTGTAATAAAAAAGTAGTTTTTACTTAAAAAGCAATGGTCAAAATGTTTTATGTATGTGGTCCCCATAGGAACAAGGCCATGCTTTGCCAGTCACTGTAACAAAATAGTTTGAGAAACTCTGGTATAGATGGCTCCACATCAGTTAGTTGAATAGATTCTGGTAACCCTTCCCACTTCTCAGAATTCCCGTCTACAGAAATGGCTATATAAAATAAACATTCCGACAAGAAAGAGACACATTTCTCTGTATAAATAGGAAGAAATATCAACATTTTCAAATTCATTTTCAGATACAAAACAGCAAATGTGAAAGCAGTATTTGTTTTAAGTTCATCCATCCGTTGGAGAAAATTAGCTGTAAATAGTAAGGACTATTACTCTACTGAAATAACATCCATAGTAGGTAGTAATGCTTCCTCATCACTGACCTGGCTAAACATTTGGTGCAGGTAAAACATGAGAAAACACTGAATATTTTATAGAATTCAGAGGGGATTCCATCCAACCCTGGGGTCTTCAGGGTTTTATTCTAGAGAAACGAGAGCAATCGAGTGTTGACTTAAAACTGGACTAGATAGGAAAATTACATGAGGGGTAGATAAGTGGACTGGGTAATAAAATGTATTTAAAGTTTCTAATGCTATGCTAATTAATCTAAGAAATACATCATTAAAAGGGGTGCACCAATGAGACATTTTTTGGCTGATACTGATATCCAATGTTCATATCACACAATCGGCCGATGTTGATATTTTGTCATTTCTGTACCTGCGTAATCCAGAATAAATTAAATAAAACTGTTGCTTCTGCTGATGATTCTAATTTCAACAAATGTAAACTTTATCAAACATTACTTATGTTTGTATATGTTGTAATGATAAGTCCCCAAAAAATAAGTCTGATAATGAATGGAAAATGTATACATTATATGATAATAAATACACATTCTCATTTTTGTAGTTGTACATTATACAGTACCTGGATATTAATGTAGTAAATAAGGTATTACACTTCATCATCAAAACTGCAACAGAGAAAAGATAATAACATTAAAACAATTAATGACAAATGTTGAGCATAAAAAAATGAGTTGAGCCAAAACATAATTACTACAAAAATTACTGGAGCATATTGGATGCCTAGTCAGAAAATAGGTCTGAAATCACCGGCCAAATCTAAAGAAAACACAGACACTGATTATAAACTTTTTGCCCTATAATCAGCAGATGTTGATTGTTGGCAGGTATATCAGCGCATCCCTAATAATATGTGCACGTATACACAAAATATTTAAATTAAAATCAAATACAGTTATATATACAAATATGACAATAACAGTATGAGTCTAAACAGCGCAGGTGAACTCAGGTAGCTCTAAACAGAGTCTGTATTACGCTGATTGCATCTTTTTTTTACCTCTTTATATTCATTTATTCATGTATGCAACTACACCCGGTGTAGTATATATAAATCATATATTTACTATACATAATATTAATACCTAATATCAATAATGTATAATAATATATGAGTGGGAAAAAATTACTTATCATTACAGTTTACTGTGCCAGTATATTGTGGTAAAATTCTGTAAATAATTGATTGATTCATTACTAAAAATCTAAAAGTAAGGAGTATTTTCATCCAATGTAGATTGTTTTTTAATTGATTTTGAAATTGTTTAACAACAGTTAGCTACAATACATCCCTATTTACTGACTAAAGGCTGTTTCCCACACAGATACAGCAGCATGTCTTCTTATAAGGCAACATCTGTGATGAATACCCTACCTGAAGCTCCTTAGGCAATGCTGACTACAGTATAGCAACATCATCCGTGTCTCCGCATCACACTGTAAATCCCCTCCATTGTGTGTGCCGAGGCTGAGATTGAGGGGTACGAATGTTCATTACCATGTGAAAAGGCCGGATGTCTGCTAAGTCAAGATGAGAGCACACTTGTGGCAGCAGCATGGCACAAATCAATATGCTGCAATGGTTTTTAAATCAACAATCTGGACTTAGAGTGTTTGTTTACGAGAGTGCACGGCTGATTCACTGGGGATAATTTCTCAATAGAACATAACCGCATGATGATTATAATTCACTACTGCACAAGTATTTAGCATAGCGACTTTAACCCAGCCACACTGCTGTGACTTTAAACCAGCCTTTAACTTGAGCATAACTGTTATGGAATAGCAGCCAACGACTATATCGGCTAAGCTGTCAGACGAACAGAAAATATTAGCCAAACCGAGAGAGATAACTCCTTTAAAAGGAAAAGCGCTCGCTATCAAGATCATTGGGTCAATTATGGTAATTACAAAAGTCTTTTCAGTGCTGCAGTAACACAAACCACAATGTCTATATGACGTATCTACAGCATCCCTGGGTGACACTTAATCCTCTCACTGTCACAGTATGTTTATATCCAAACAAGGAAGCTCTGCAAAAGAGTGTCAGGTTCACATGGGATATCATGGGAATCACAGACATATTTCTAAAAGCCAGCGTTAACATTGCATAAAACTCTGTCATACTATTTTGAGTGAAAGAGAGTATGAAGCAAAAACTCAAAGTGCCACTCAAACTGTCAGAGTCCCTTTCATGGAAATACTGTAACTGGGAAAATCACAGTGTCAGGCATCCCCTCAGCCTACAGCAGTGGCCTGGCTACATATGATTTCGGCCAATTACTCTGTCCCGCTCTGCCTTCTGTCGCCATGCATGCAGGGACACCAATGTGCTAAGAATAGAACACAGCTGGCACAGTAAGGCCCGCATATTTCACACTCAAGCCACTGTGTTCCAAAATATCTCTCCCCCTACCCCAACCCAGGACCGGGGTGGTTCCCTCGCTCCTCTTTCCCAGCCGTACTTCATCTCTTTGGCGGGGGCTGAGACAGGTCCCGATCAGACAAGATCCATGGCTCACTCCCCAGGATGTATATGAAGGTATTTTTCTCTGCCATCCCATCCCTCAATCAGTGTGCATCGCCCTGTGGAAAGCAATGTGTTTTTTGGGGATGTGTGCATGCGTGAACCTCTATGTGAGTGTGTGTGTGTGGGGGGGGGTCTGTCTTGATCTGATGATGATATGGGGGAACCAGCCCCCACTGAGTTGAACCTTGTTGTGATGACAGGGATCCCCATGCAGCGACAAAAGGAGATTAGCGGGCTCCATAAACATCCTCTCTGGGCTTGCACTAACTGTCACTACACTAGCAAGGACACCAGCCAAGTAGGGCTGGAGGATGTTGTGTTTCTTCTACTAAAGCCCTGCTAGAACCATACCTGGCCAGGTGAAGAAAGACAACAGGTGTTAGACTGGAGACCTAGGGTCGGAATCCTAGAACTTTAATACTGGCCACTACCTTAGTTCCTTATGAGCATGGCCAGTACGTAACTTAAATATAGTGGGTCCTCCTGTTCAGCTGTATTACCCAGTCCATGTCTTACGTTAACCCCCTCCATATTATGGGTGCTTGTCATTTTCCCTGTTGACAGGATGTCACACTGCCTACTTAGGAACTGCCACTAGCACTCAAAGGGTTCAATACCTGTCTCAAACTCAGGACCTGTTTCACACTCGCGTGTCCGTCCATACCCAACACGGGCATGGACATGGAGCTCTGTTGGAACATATTTGGTCTAATGAACACCTCATGCTTGTCACATTATAAGTCCAGTTGAGAACACTTGAATTTGGCTGTTTGACTCTGAGCAGCCATGTCTGGGGGACTGAAGGAC
Organism: Esox masquinongy; assembly: GCA_016801175.1. Taxonomy (NCBI): domain Eukaryota; kingdom Metazoa; phylum Chordata; class Actinopteri; order Esociformes; family Esocidae; genus Esox; species Esox masquinongy. The sequence continues at coordinate 23,892 of JACXGI010000104.1, forward strand.
TCCTTTAATTAATGTCACAAAATCCAACCTGATTGTGCAAGCGTCCACGTCTGTGTGTGTGCTTGTGCGCGTGTGTGCAAATGTTTACATGCATAACGTTTCCACGAGATTGTGACTGTTTGCTTCCCTCTGTGTGTGTGTGTTTGTGTGTGTGTGTGTGTGTGTGTGCGCGCATGCTGACGCTTTCTGTGTAATGGCTGGTGCACTACTTTTGTTTCACTTTTCAGTAGGGACTCGGACATGAGTCGGTGTAAAGAACCAGCCCAGAGGGACAGCCAGGCTCTCTCTGACTTTCTTAAACGGGCCTAGCATTTTGTTCAGGAAATGCACATCACACATAATACTTTCCTAAAACGAAAACAGATTTCCCTGCTCCATTCACTCGCTCACTCGCTAACTGCTTTTTCCAACAGTAGAAAGAAAGACACATTATTCTGCCTCCAAATAGACTGCTTACGTTCCTCCTTTATTCCCTCATGCTCTTGACGTCCCAGTTCATTTATTTTCTTGGATTTTGAGTCTGTTTTTGTCCAGTAAGCCACGATGGTACTGAGATTAATGTGAGAGGTATCTATATTTAACAGTATTTTACATTTAACAGCCTTTCTCTTACAATGAAGTTGAAATAGGTGCACAGTAATCGGTTTCTAATTAAGATATGCTGCTTAGTGCTCAAATGTTTAGGTTTTTTATTGACATGGAAGTAATAACATAGTAAATCATCCAGACAAGGTTACTGCCCAGAGAGGAATGCTACTCAACAAGCTGTCAGAAAAGGCCTTTCACTGGTAACACACCAACCACCAACAACAGCACTGCACATGCCAGACCCTGAGAATGAGGTGTGACACTATTTACCCTAATGAATGTACCGTAACTGTCATGCATGTAAACATTCCCATACAAGTGACAAATATAATTGTGCACAACAGTCATAATAGAAGTACTGGATTTAATGTATTAGTACATGGAAACATAACTAAATTGCAGCCTGTCAATTCACACTATGAAGTGTGTGATCGCCACATCTCTCTCTATTCTTAACAAGATACTAGTTTGTCATTAGCGTTAACCTGGCTTTGACTCCCTAACAGCAATTAAAGTGACTAACTGCTGTGGCTCTAAACACTTATTTTTATTCAGAATAACATGACGGACGGACGTCTTCTCGCTCACCTTTCTAAAGCTGTTCACACAAAGACAGAGAAGAGAGCACAGGGAGCCATGTCAGCCCTCTGCACAGTATTAGAATGGAACGGTCTTTTGGAGGGAAAACATAGTGCTTAGAAAGTTGTCAAAAACATAATCAGTCTTTCCAAAACATCGTGAGAGAAAGAGAAAGAAAGAGCCTGTCAGAGAACTCGACTACACTAAAAGCACTGACATCTGATCGGATTAAATGCATGTATACCAACAGAGAGCAGTAAATCAATCAGGAGGGCTTTCCTGAATTTGCACGCCATGGGATAAATCTCTCGCAAAGATTTATCTCCTCTCCCCACACACACACTCGCCGGCTGCATTGGTGGAAAGGCGCGCACGCTGCCGCAAACCCTTACAAACCACGCTGAGAGCTAAACTGTAAACAGTGCAGTCATAGGCACACTGCTGCTAGAGTTGAACATGACTACCATCATCCTAACCTACAACGCCCCCAGGACCCCTAGCGTTGTTGTGACTCCTGACCCCACGGCCAAGCTCAATCCAACCCACATGCCTTTTCACTTCAGTGCTTGTAGTAGCAATAGTAGTGGTAGCGCAATGTGGTCCCCCACAGGAGGGTTGGGATTTCAAGGCAACAGCCGAAAGCCTGTCCAGTCATGCACGTAATATGAAATACTTTTTCTATAATCCAAGCAAAGATTGTGTATAACCTTCCAATAAGACTTTGAAAGTGAAAATTCTATGAAATTGAGACATGCACTGCCCATGTTTCCTTTCTACTGAACAGGTTTGTAGTGCTTGGAGCAGGTGATTAAGGATTGCATAAACTGTTCTTGGATACATGTAATTTTTCAGTAATCCAGGTATAATTGCTTGATGTACCTTTCCATGTTATAACCTGCTGCTATTAAAAGTTGTGTTGCCTTTGAGCAGTAGCCTATGCACTGCTACAATTACAAAATGGTTTGCAGAAGATCAGGAAATGCCTCACATTTTTCCTTCAGCTCAAAAAATACTTGAGGCTACAGTGGAAATGCTCTTTCCAAGTAAATTGTTGAAAAGTACGGAGGGAAGTGATCCAGATTCGAATGTAAAGAGTAGCCAACATCTTAGTAAACCTAATCGTTATTCTTCTGTCTTCATTTTCAAATGCCTGCAAGTTCACTACCTTTGTGTCACTACCTTTGCATATTTTGAGTATTTATATGGCTACAAATTAGCGTGACATAATAGACAGTAATAAACTAGCAAAGTCATTTTTTTAACTATTGCTATGAGGCTGCATATATTTGAAAAGACAACAAAACTATGGAGTTTTAACGCATCTGTAGTTTAATATTTTATTATCGTAACATATTTTAGTAATAAAATATATTAGCCTAATTTTCCAGGATTTAAACGTCTGGTTTTAAAAGTTTAAAAGTCGTGAAGAAACGGGTACATTCCCTCACTTGATAAATTTGATTCAATCAGTTTTACACTTATTCAACGTCCTCATTAATTATTTTTTTTGTTGTTGTTCATTACACGAGGTTTTGCCGAGAGGTTCGCGTTAATAATTTGTAAATAACTGCACAGATCGTTCGTTCACCTTTGTACCGGGAGTGTAGATCGCGCCTGCCTACTACGGGTTTTATGACTTGTCGCTCACGCCTCGCTCTTGTGTCTTTATGTGAGCACACATTATTTGTTTTACTGTACCAGTGAGAAGAGGTTGGAGTGGCAGTCTTCAAGGCTTGCCCCGTTAGCCACCCAATTCGCTGCTGTAGTCATAATCGTCCGCCGATCGGGTCGTCAGTGCAGGACATGTCGAAATCCTTGATCGGTATCAAAACCGAGCAGTGGTGGCAAATCGGTTCCTTCGCAAGTCTGCCACGCCACCGCCAAAAACACGGCGAAGTAGGCTAATTGTCTAACAGATCAACAGCTAACCTCAAGCAGCCGAGATATTTTGTCAACTGTCACGAAAATAACCCGGCTGAACAGAGGGCGTGTTCAAATAAAGAATTCAAAATGAATCAATAACCCCCTTTTACAGAATAGGCCTAACAAATCAATTGTTTGTTTTTGTACATCCAAGTGTGTTTACAGATCAGAACATTGTTACAGTCAAGCTCAGACGATCCAAACCTGATCATTTCTCAAACGCAAGGCTAAGATAAAATATATCCGTATCTTAATCCATGGAAATAAATGTCAATCCGTTTCCATTCCAGTCTTCCCGATGATACTTTAATGATTAAATAAGTATAATCCATGTAAAGTCGATCCATTCTTTTCTTCCAAAACGCAAAAATCCATAAAAATGCGTGGTTAGTCCGATAACTTCTTAAAAACACAGTCGTTTATTACGTGTGTATTATCCCTTAAGTAAACACTACATCGACCGTTTACGTGTCGAAAACCAGTCAGTTGCGAATTGCAAGCAAGAAATCTAAATTATATTCCGTCAGACCCACAAGCTGATGCACCAGTTGTGATAGTTTTCGAGAATTGCATGAGCTATTAATAGCTTTCTTTCTTACCACCACTGTTCCCCTCACAATGTAGCCTGCCACACAACAGGCAACTGTGAACAGGAATGTTTAATCCTTGTTTTACTTTGCAAATAACATCAGACTGCAGACAAGCCACGCTAAAAATAAAACATTGCTCTTTCGTTGGTCAAGGTGGACATCAAGAGAGTTGATAGTATCGCAGCCATAAAGGCTATACAAATGTGTCGATGTAAAACGTTTTCTTATTCTTCAAACGGAAAAAGTATGCTCCGTTCATCAGCAAAAAAATCGGCACAGCAGACCGAGGTAAAAAAAAAAAACCTTCCTTCCTTTCTGTTTTATTTCATTACGAAATGTCCTCCCAGTCTCGCAGCAATTAGACCGCAAACGATTTGTTCGGCTTTAAATAACAATACCTGCAATAATGTATCCAAGGAAATGTTGGCAATCCAGCAATGGTGACAATCCTTGTCTGACGTTATGATTATCAAATAAATTTTGCACGCTGGTCAGAGGAGTCCACTCTCCTTATCTCCCTCTGAAAAACATACTGAAAAATGAAAAACGTGTTCCCTCTTAAAGCAAGATTTATGATGTAAAAATCATAAATTACATCGATGATATACGGTTTATCTCATCAAGGATTTCAACTGCAACGAGTCCCTTTCCAGGCATTGTTTATGTCTCAGTCAGTGTCTTTACTGTAACATTCGTAAGTGAGCGTATGTGTGTACGTATGAATGTGTGTGGAACTCACTGTGTGTCTGTGTGTGTGTGTGTGTTTGAGTGTGTTACGCGAACAGCCTCTAGCAGCCTCGCACACTATTTGCCAGCCCACCACGCATAGCAATGTAATGGCGGCCGGCAGGCTTCGAGAGAGACTCGCTTTCCCATTTGGCCAAGTAGAGTCCTCACGTGATCAAAGCAAAGGATTACAGCACTGTTTAGAATCTTTGATACAGACCTTGATGCGACGCTAGAGGCGCCAGTGGCTCACACACTGACAATCAGTTGTCATCTAACCCAGTTCTCGAATGCATCAATATAATCTCCCTTTTTTACAGCGTATGCATGGTCGTTATATTGTCACATTGTTACGCTTAACAACATAACTGTTGCAGACGGTGAATGTATCAATATAATTATTACCAGGCCAACACATTTTATTGTTACATCGTTCTTGCAATTCCTACCGTGTTAAATACTAATATACTGTTGCATTTGAAATCGTTACATAACACAAAATAAGGATTTTTACCACAGCTATGTGATAATCAATGTGTGTAAATCGGAATCACTACTAATGACATCACAGTCATAATAAGTCACTCCACTTGTCATTTCTGCAACTCTTCTATTGTTACACAATGCAACACTACACTTTGGAACTATGACTTCACAGTGCAACAATAACTGAGCAAAATGTAATAGCTAATCAGTGGAATAAACACATAATTCTCCTTTCTGAGGTTGTGCGCTGTGGTTAATTAAGGCATTGAGATATTTGAAATTAATCTACATTTTTTCATAAAAGAATGACACTTGGCACAGTGTGAATCCATGAACAAATTCAGACAGGCTCTATTAAAAAAACACTATATAACTTTTTTTTAGCTTAGCATTTTCCTTATGGGTTGTAAAAATGCATTCTGTGGAAGGCACACCGAAGATAGCAGTGAACTGGTTGGCATTGACCATTTTGTGACATATCTGTGATGCTGCATAGTCACTGTACACTGGCATCTCAGACACTTGGGGTCAACATCTATATATACGAATTATTAAATATTTTGTAAAAAAAAACACATTCATAAAGGAAAAAACAAGATAGCAAAATAGCTAAGCATAAATGCTCTTCCTCATTCTGTAACATTTACCTTTAGGTTGTTGCTGAAAATAAGAATGTGTTCTTAATCAAATTACCTAGATAAATAACAATAAAAAATCAAAATAGCAGTCAATCAAAAATACATTTTGAAATGTTAATGAGGGGAGCAACAGAAATGGAGGATACCTTCTAACAAATGTGGCTTTGGGGCAACAGATGAAAATCAATGAATGCAAATGTTATTTATATATCCCATTTTAAAAGAATAGTTATTAAAAATGACTTTACAACAACCTAATCTAGAGTAAGCAGCAGCACTGTGGAAAGAACAATAGAAAATATGGAAGACAACTCCTTTACATAGTAAAAGGTTGGCATGTCTATGACAATCTAGACCCACATTGTTGACATTTAGTTCAAGAAATTACCGCAGCCTATACTTATGTGACCACTGACAGACAGTTGTTAATTAAGGCAAGATTAGTTATTACAAGTAAATGGCATGGATGATAAACATCATGATCCTAGTAGGATCTCTGTAGTCAACATAAGCCAAAAAGTATCCAATATTCTATTTAGACCTAGTTATTTATTCACTTGCTGGAAATTTCAGCTGAATCTGGCAATACCTGCTCTGCTTTTAAATGTGATGTGTGTTGTTATAGTACCTGATGAAAACAGGGTTAAGGAAACATTGTCTTTACCAAGCTGAACATGGTAAGAATTTAACTCCTGAAGTTTTAGTGAAGTTTGTTTAATACATTTATACTATATAGCCAAAATACTTCACATGCTGATAATGATTTTGGTATTATCGTGTAGAAACTGTTTAACTACCTAGCAACTGAGGTAAACATGTGCTTAACCAGTCAGAGTCTGTCTAGAGAGAGCTTTGAAGTGTATGTCTTGTATTGGATATAAGTGTGTATGAGTGGATATGAGTCTCATCAGACTTCTTCAACAAATTTTGAATGATAGTTGTCAACTTACTAAAACTACAAAATGCAGAACATATATTTTTGACACTTTAAGCCCATAATAGGTCTGGAATATTTGGGAATACTCAGAATGTGTCCAAGACATCCTAATCATTGTCCCATGATGTGTCGTGTGACATTTTGGCAACCGATCTTTGGTTTGGCACTTGCTGTGAAGGAATACCACAACTTGTGAACTAGCTAATTAATGAAGACATGTCACTCAGCATGGCTGCAGCATAGTCATCAACTACCTATACAATTTCTTCACCGACTATGGAGTTGGGGAAATACAGGTTTACCTGAATAGTGACACAGTTGCTAAAACAGTAACAGGTTTGTGCTGTAGTATTGTGCCTGACAGACCTTGAACAAGTAGTGTTACCATAGTCTGGACCTGCACTTCATTGTAGGCTATAAAAAGTTTGCTTCTGACTTAGGAGGCAACAAGAAGATTGGACAGGAGGACATAACTGTGCTTTTGAAAACTGACAACAGGACCTAATCCTACTTCTGGCAGCTGCCACACATCAATCAGTACTAGCACTTTAGATAAATATAATTGTCATTGCATGGTATGAGCATATTCCTGTGATGTGAATTTTGAGTTTCACTCATGTAGTTGGTGTGCAAGGTTTTAATATCTTTTCCGATGCACTGCCTGGTGTTTTTGTCACCAAAGAGGGTTCGAATTCAGTTGTGACAACATTTCAGTTTCATACGGAACACTGAAGTCCTGACTCCCAGAGTCTTCCTGTGCAAACACCACCAGGATTGGACACAGCTGGACAAACATATCATTTTGTGAAGATCATGGAGTTTTGCAATGAAGGGGGCGTCGACATCACGTATTGCAACCCAAAGTCGAGGGCAGGACAGAAACAAGCTTTCTGATTATAGATTCCCTTGCTGATCTCTGATGAAGACCCAGTCCAATTTGCACCCTCTGACTATCGGTGATAATTTTGCCCAGTCACATGTCTATACATTATGCAGGGAGAGCGTGCCCTCTCCGGCATCAGCATCATGCCAGTGACCCTTTGAGAACCACCTTGTCCAGGCTGCAAAACAGGGCCAGTGAACGCAGCCTACCAGCTTAACGAGGCACACATGCTCCTAATCAAGCCTTGTTTAGGTGGAGATAAAGAAGGCCTGAGGAAAGCAACTGGCCCTTGTTGCATTTTATACTGCTCTGCCCCAGCGACACAGGAGCTGAAGTAGGAGGAAGACAGCCAGAACAGAAAGGGTGCCGAGGCCGTCCAAGTATCGACTGCCTACACCCATTCCCTGAGACTGCCACTGTGTGGACGCTTCACAGATGACGACACCTGCCTTCCACAGCAGTTTGGCTTTTGGTTTGGATTCTTTCCCCAGTTTCTTCTGTTCTTTCTGTTAATAAAATGCCAGCCAGAGCCCTGAAAACTTGTCATGTGTCTGTTCCTTGTCTCTCCAAGTTACAACGAACACACAAACAACTATTTAAACTTCCTACTACTATTTAATATAAATGTGCTGCTGGCCAGCCTCTTTAAACCTGCTTGTATCAATACACATACCTTATCTATCACCATTATCATTGCCATTATTGACAACAGTATTGTTGTCATACAGTTGTGCTCAAAAGTTTGCATACCCTTGGTGAATTGGTAATATATGTACCATTTGTAAAGAGAACATGAGTGAGCAGGCAAAACACGTCTTTTATTGCTTTTGGGATTCACATTCAACTGTAGGTCATAACAGAATTGCACAATCATAAAACAAAACATGGCAACAAAGAAAAAATGAACTGACCCCTGTTCAAAAGTCTGCATAACCTTAGTTCTTAATACTGTGTATTGCCTCCTTTAGCATCAATGACAGTGTGCAGTCTTTTGTAATAGTTGTCTATGAGGCCCCGAATTCTTGCAGGTGGTATAGCTGTCCATTCATCTTGGCAAAATGCCTCCAGGTCATGCAAAGTGTTTGGTCGTCTTGCATGAACCGCACGTTTGAGATCTCCCCAGAGTAGCTCGATGATATTAAGATCAGGAGACTGTGACGGCCACTCCAGAACCTTCACCTTTTTCTGCTGTAACTTGGTCAACTTGGCCTTGAGCTTTGGGTCATTGTCGTGCTGGAAAGTCCAAGAACGTCCAATGCGCAGATTACGTGCAGAAGAATGCAAATTGTCTGCCAGTATTTTCTGATAACATGCTGCATTCAACTTGCCATCAATTTTCACAAGATTCCCCATGCCTTTAGAGCTCACACACCCCCAAAACATCAGGGAACCACCACCATGCTTCACAGTGGGGATGGTATTCTGTTCACTATAGGCCTTGTTTACCCCTCTTCAAACATAGCGCTTATGGTTGTGACCATAAAGCTCTATTTTGCCTTGTTAGGCTACAACTGGAACCTGTCGTATCCTGTGCATGTGACATACACCGATCAGCCATAACATTATGACCACAGACAGGTGAAGTCAATAACACAGATAATCTCGTTATGATGGCACCTGTCAGTGGGCAGGATATATTAGACAGCAAGTGAACATTCTGTCCTCAAAGTTGATGTGTTAGAAGCAGGAAAAATGGGCTAGCGTAAGGATCTGAGCGACTTTGACAAGGGACAAATTGTGATGGCTAGACGATTGGGTCAGATTATCTCCAAAACTGCAGCCTTTGTGGGGTGTTCCCGGTCTGCAGTGGTCAGTGTCTATCAAAAGTGGTCCAAGGAAGGAAAAGCTGTGAACTGACGACAGGGTTACGAGCGGCCAAGGCTCATTGATGCACTTGGGGAGCAAAGGCTGGCCCGTGTTTTTCCGATCCAACATACGAGCTACTGTTGCTCAAATTGCTGAAAAAGTAAATGCTGGCACTGATAGAAAGGTGTCAGGACACACAATGCATCACAGTTTGTTATGCATTGGGCTGTGTAGCCGCAGACCAGTCAGGGTGCCCATGCTGACCCCTATCCACTGCCGAATGCACCTACAATGGGCACGTGAGCATCAGAACTGGACCATGGAGCAATGGAAGAAGGTGGCCTGGTCTGATGAATCATGTTTTCTTTTACATCACGTGGATGGCCGGGTGCGTGTGCGTCGCTTACCTGGAGAACACATGGCACCAAGATGCACTATAAGAAGGAGGCAAGCCGGCAGAGGCAGTGTGAAGCTTTGGGCAATGTTCTGCTGGGAAAACTTGGGTCCTGCCATTCATGTGGATGTTACTTTGACATGTACCACCTACCTGAGCATTGTTGCAGACCATGGGCACCCATTCATGGCAACGATATTCCTTGATGGCATTGGCCACTTTCTGCAGGATAATGCATCCTGCCACAAAGCAAGAATGGTTCAGGAATGGTTTGAGGAACACAACAACGAGTTCAAGTTGTTGACTTGGCCTCCAAATTTCCCAAATCTCAATCCAATCGAGCATCTGTGGGATGTGCTGAACAAACAAGTCCGATCCATGGAGGCCCCACCTCACAACTTACAGGACTTAAAGGATCTGCTGCTAACGTCTTGGTGCCAGATAGCACAGCACACCTTCAGTGGTCTAGTGGAGTCCATGCCTCGATGGGTCAGGGCTGTTTTGGTGGGAGAAGGGCAGATGGTCATAATGTAATGGCTGATCGGTGTCTAATATAGTGTGTGTTTACCAGGAATGCCAACATGGAGTTTCCTGAAGTCAACCACTACCTCCATGGTTTTGTTTGTGTTATGTTCTAGGTTATCTAAGGCACCCTCAGGATGGGAAAACAGAAAAATCTGAATTTAATGCTGCGGTATCTTTTTTGATCTAAGTAATGCTCTGTCTAATTTCTCTGGTGTCCTTTTGAATCTTAGGAGGACCTGAGTCCTTCGACCATACCTAAAGACTACCAGGCTTGACTACGCTGATCCTGCCCAAAGTCGCCGTCCTCAGCCCTCCGAGTCGTGCCTATCTACCTGGTTATGTAGCTGACCTGAAGACTCTTCCTGAAGACTTTGGACACAGCCTTCCTGTATTTATTGACCTGCTGGTCATGTCACCATGCATGTGGTCCAGAAAGGACAGGTTGTTGAGGGTGCGTATCGCAGGGTTTTAAGATGAGTGGTGTAAGAGGGGGAACACCCAAAGGGGTTAGTGATATGGGAGTGCTGATGTGACTTTGTCTTTGAGACTAAAATCTGCAGTAATTTTTTCATTTTGTTTAACAGTACCATTTTCACTGGGGGATTCACAGTTTTTTTTAATGCCTTTCTCTTTAAGATGATCGTAAAATGCTTTCTTAGCCTGACTCAAAGCATATTTTTCATTTATATAATCCCAAGTTTGAGCTCCTGTGTGGAAGATAGCAGTTGGACCATCACATCTGAGTTGATGTGTGGTATGCCCCTTTAGTATTGCTGAAAGTATAATTCTATTGTGCCTTTTTTGACATTTTACCAGTTGTATCTACAAAAATCTTTTTTTTTTTTAGTGATTGTGTGGTTAATTAATCCCCTATGATAGTCAATGTATAATTTCCATTCATTCTCAGTGACCTGGTCTACCAGTAGCTGTTGTGCTGTGGCCATGAAAGCACTTTGTGCCATGTAAACTCTGGTCAGAATGTGTACAGTGACTAGAAAGGTTTGCAGTGGATGAAAATAGATTCCAGGTCAGAGAAGGCGGATTCAGCCAGTGTAGTAATGTCCTTCCACCAACCTTGATTGACATAAAAACTCACTACGCCCTTGGATTTATTACATTGTTTGTGACAAATTGTGTTTGTTTCAAAGTACTTTTACTCACTGAGGATCAATAGTTATGTTCAAATCATCTGCAGGCTAAAATGTCTTGTTGGGAAATGTCTTCTTTGGGAAAGTTCATGATGCTTTTGTCTTTCCCATAAATGATTCCCCAGGTTTTACAGCAGGTATATTACATATTCATCTTTTTTTTTTACACCAAACACACCACTAATGTGCATAGCCAAAGCATTGTATTTTCATGTCACCTAACCATAGCAGTGGTTCCCATTCATGTTCCAGTGCCGTTTAGTGAACTTCAGGCGGTGCTGTGGTTCTTCGGCCACAAAATCTGCCAGGACTTGGTCAAGTGAGGTTCATAAAACAAAAAAACACAAGCACACATGAAAATGCCGCCAAAAATGAAATCTGCTGTTTCTGATAGTTTCCGGACTTGAAACTCAGTCAAGACCTGTGGTTTGAATTGAACAAGACAGTTCATAAGCACAGACAAAGGATATGAAGTATTTGAATATTTATCTAATATCCCTCTCAATGTGTTCTCAAATCTCATAAGTGTGATAAAAAATCACTCAGTTCAAGATGAGCGTGCACAAAGTACGGGGAAGATGGGTGCCTATTAACTATTGTACAAATTTCCACCTTTTTACAGTGCTTTCAAAAAGAAGTCAGGCCCCTTCACTTTTTCCTTATTTAGTTGTGTTGTGGACTTGATTTATAATTGATTATTTTATTTTATTTTTTGCCATCTGTACATACAGATCAGGTAAATTCAAATATCAAATATCAGCCTGGTTAGTTTATGATGGAAGTGTCATGCTTAAGGGCCATTTATGATTCATTCCAGTCAGAGGCAGCAGCAAACTGAAATGATGACCAAAGGAAATGTAGTGCGTAGAATTGACCAGAGTGAGATATCTACCAGAGCACAGGACTAGTAAGCGAGTAGGGGGTTTTAAGGAGTGAGCTAAAAGAACCCATAGGTACCAATTAGCCAATTGACCCAAGTGTAAAGGTCAAAGTGATGGATGTTGAAAGGGGTGATGGTGACGAAGCAGATGGCAGTGTGAAAAAATACATTTAATATATTGACAAGGTTTTTAGTGGTACGCCAAGAGCCTATGTTATCATAGTCAAGGATTGACATCACGTACATTTTATAAGGGTATACTTGGCAGAGTGGGTGAAGGTTCCCCTGTTGAACAAGAAACCAATTCTGGATTAAATTTAAGACAGATGATGCGTGATAGGTTTTGAATGAAAGTGAGCAGTGAAGCCACATACCTAGATAAGTTTTGAGATATTCTAACATTCAGACCAATTCATAGAGAGTATTTTGTGTTACAACAGTAATATACAGGACTGGCCCAAGAGTCAAACCTTGAGGAACACCCATAGATACTGCATTTGGTGTAGACTGCAGACCCTCTGGTTTGATAAATTGTAAATGGTTTGACAATAGACTTTAATCAAAGGCTTTAGCCAAATCAATAAAAGACTGTTCATGTGTTACGTTATGTATAACAAGTTACTGATACGATCATATGTTATTGTATGTGTAACAAGTTACTGATACAATTGTGTGTTACTGTATGTGTAACAAGTTACTAAATGTGATCACATGTTATATACTGTGTTATATACTGTGGTCAGGAGAAGACAACCTTGTATGTCTTGCTAATAAACAAATAGTACTGAAACTATGTGGGTGTTACAGGTATTGAATATATCTACAGTGGATATAAAAAGTCTACACACCCCTGTTAAAATGCCAGGTTTTTGTGATGTAAAAAATTAGACAAAGATAAATCATGTCAGAACTTTTTTCACTTTTAATGTGACCTATAATGTGAACAATTCAATTAAAAAATGAATTGAAATCTTCGAGGGGGAAAAATGAAAAATAAAAACCTTACAATAACCTGGTTGCATAAGTGTGCACACCCTCTTATAACTGGGGATGTGGCTGTGTTCACAATTAACCAATCACATTCAAACTCATGTTACATAGTAGTCATTACACACCTGCCATCATTTAAAGTGACTCTGATTAATCACAAATAAAGTTGTTTTGTAGGATTTTCCTGACATTTTCTTAGTTGCATCTCAGAGCAAAAGCCATGGTCCGCAGAGAGCTTCCAAAGCATCAGATGCATCTCATTGTTGAAATATATCAGTCAGGAGAAGGGTACAAAAGAATTTCCAAAGTGTTAGATATACCATGGAACACAATGTAGACCGTCATCATCAAGTGGAGAAAATATGGCACAACAGAGACATTACCAAGAACTGGACATCCCTCCAAAATTGATGAAAAGACGAGAAGAAAACTGGTCAGGGAGGCTTCCAAGAGGCCTACAGCAACATTAAAGGTATTTCTGGCAAGTACTGGCTGTGTGCTACATGTGACAACAATCTCCCGTGTTCTTCATATGAATGGGCTATGGGGTAGGGTGGCAAGATGGAAGCCTTTTCTTTCAAAGAAAAACATCCAAGCCTGGCTGAAGTTTGCAAAAACAAACATCAAGTCCCCCAAAAGCACGTGGGAAAATGTGTTATGGTCTGATGAAACCAAGTTTGAACCTTTTGGCCATAATTCCAAAAGGTATGTTTGGCGCAAAAACAACTCTGCACATCACCCAAAGAACACCATACCCACAGTGAAGCATGATGGTGACAGCATCATGCTTTGGGGCTGTTTGTCTTCAGCTGGAACCCAGCCTTAGTCAGGGTGGAGGGAATTATGAACAGTTCCAAATACCAGGCAATTTTGACACAAAACCTTCAGGCATCTGTTAGAAAGCTGAAGATGAAGAGGAAGTTCACCTTTCAGCACGACAACGACCCAAAGCACACATCCAAATCCACAAAAGCATGGCTTCACCAGAAGAAGATTAATGTTTTGGAATGGCCCAGCCAGAGCCCAGACCTGAATCCAATTGAACATCTGTGGGGTGATCTGAAGAGGACTGTGCACAGGAGATGTCCTCACAATCTGACAGATTTGGAGCGCTTTTGCAAAGAAGAGTGGGCAAATCATGTCACGTCAAGATGTGCCATGCTGATAGACTCCTATCCAAAAAGACTGAGTGCTGTAATAAAATCAAAAGGTGCTTCAACAAAGTATTAGTTTAAGGGTGTGCACACTTATGCAACCAGGTTATTGTGAGTTTTTTATTTTATTTTTTTCCCCCTCAAAAATATCAGTTTGTTTTTCAATTGAATTGTTCACGTTATAGGTCACATTAAAGGTGGAAAAAGTTCTGACATGATTTATCTTTGTTTCATTCTTTTACATCACAAGAACCTGGCATTTTAACAAGGGTGTGTAGACTTTATATATCCACTGTATATATACAGTACTGGCCAAAAGTGTAAGGCAGCTGAAATTCTGAAACAAAGACATTTTGTGAGGTTCTGTGTTTCCTTTTCTTTTTTTTCCTTTTGGTATTTCTGATGTTAACCGTTACTTAGACATTTTGGTTTCAGTTATGTTTCTATGTCATTCTAGTGGCTCTAAATCTATGTTTGGTTCAGTTTATTATCGCTATTGGTTTCGTCTGTGTTCTTACGCACCTGTTGTTCATTAGGTTCTCTATTTAGCTTGTTCTGTCCTTCGGTACAACGTGAAGTATTGTTTAAAGCTTTTGGAGACATTCTAAGCCTTAGAATCAACAGAATCAGAATATTTTCACTACCTGTGTGTATTACTTCTGTATTTGTTCCTAGACCATTCTACCTGCGTTGAGATTTTGTACCTTGCCTTCGTATTTTGTTTGGGAATTCAGCATCTTGACCTTTCGCCTGTCCACGACTACGTATTTTTGCCTTGCCCGGCTACTATGAAATAAACGACACTCCACAACTGGATTCCAACTCCTGTTTTCATGTGGATCATTACACATTTATTTGGGTAGAAAATGTTTCTTTGTAATATGAATATATATATATATATATATATATATATATATATATACACATTCTTATATAATAAAAATAATTATAATTATATAAATATATAACTCTTAAATAAAATCATGCTTGAACATTAATTGACCAAACAGTGGAACCTAATAAACATCTATCATGAGATGGTAATAGCTATCACATTTTATTAGCTAATTCATGCTGTTATTCAGGGTGCATATATGGCTGCAAGTATTGAGGAAACACCTGCTACATCTGGCCTGCAAATATACAACTCTGGCTTGTTGCCTAGTGTTTTCTGAGCTGAAAAGCTGAAAAAACTAAGATATGAATCAGATGTGTGTGCGCTCAGCCTCCTTGCTGTTATTGATCCCCCTGCTCGAGGAACAAGCTAGAATTCATTTGTAGCCTTCTTTTTTCCTAGTTCAATACCTCCTCCAGGCCTCTAAAGCACTCTCCTGTGTAGCATTACACCTTTGTGGTGAGAAGCAAGATGGTTCATACAGTGAAGTGCTATTCACTTAGATCAATCTATTTCAATACAACATGTTCTTCCTCACAGCATATCTTGTGGCTTGAGTTAGATTAGAAGGGAAAGATGCATTGCTGTAACAGCTACATCTAATGCCTGTGTCTAGAATCTCTGGTTAGTCTTGTTAGATTCTAGTAAGTCCTGTTAAGGTGTGTTTGTGTGTCTGTCCATCACATCCACAAACACCAGCTGGCACAGTGGACATAAATCATTTGACTCCGACTCCTTTCAAGAAATACTCTAATCATTGAAATGGAACTGCTATTACTTAAGTTGTGTTTTGATAAATGTAGCCTATCAAGGAAACAACCTGCGTCTACAAATAAAGACATGGCACTGTGTTGTATTTAACTCGCTGAAAACATTCCCTCATGGACAAGCTTTGCTTTAGGTGGAGAAACCATCTTGAATCATTTATCGTTTTAATAGTTTTATAGGCATGACCTACATATTTCCCGCAGATACACACACCAGTAATGGCTGTGTTAGGTGAAGGTGACAGAGTGTGCAAAGCGAGCCATGAAATATGCTGTAGTCACAGCTCTGAGAATATACGTAAGTGGTTTAAAAGAATACAGAATAAGACCATCTTCATTAGGTGGTAAATCAACAAAAGCCCCAGCAGGTCCCTCTGTATCAGACGTGAGTTTCTCTTGCCCCCCAAGACTATACCTCTTGCATTTCCTGGAGCACAGAGCGTCTAACAGAAAACTAGATGTTCTGCATTATAATGAACACAGGCTGACACCAACTCATCCATCATTCCACCAAGGAAAATTATAGCAGTCCAACCAGAGAGAGGGCCAAAGCCACTCCACTTCCTGAAAGCACTGCAGTGGCTACAGGTCTCCTGCTTTTTCTGCAGGCTGTCATAACCCTGTTGTTTGGTGTAGTATAATCTACAAGAAAACACCTGTTTGTCTGACTGTATCATGTATCAATCTTACATCCATTATACAATGTGTTTGTAGCTCTTTCAGCGTTTTTGTTCCATAGTCATTTATGTCGTGTTTACCTTCAAAATTCCAGATTTGTGCCTCTGCTACTAATTAATATGATGCGTGTCTGTGAAAAGAATGTATCTGCCTTGCCAAGGTCTCTCCCCCTGCGTGAGTCTGGAGTGCCCAATATAATGCATCCTGATCGGACATTATTGTCCAGCATATGGTGCTTACTTGACGTCCAGCATATGGTGCTTTCCACATGCCTCTTTAATGCTCAAAAGCTTTGTCTCTGGGCACTGAAAAATGATTTAATTACTCTGAGCAGCAATGCTTATTCTCCGCTTCATAGGAATTTGTTTTTTGGTTTTGTTTTAGGGTTACAGTTAATACTCTCGCTGTGTTTGGCTTGTGCCAACATACTGCATCAGAAATGGGATGACTAGACAGTGGTATCGATGTGTTCCTCTGTAATTTGATGGTATAAGATCAGAGAGTGTTGTTGGCTCTGTAATGGGACAATTCATTCAAAAAATCTATCAGCATTTCTTTTCGCTCAAGGACAACAGCTGTTCCAATCCAAATATTTCAGATGTATTTCAGGAAAGCTATTCCAGGTTTAGGAGGACTACATATACAGAATTTGCTGGCTTTTTCAAACTGACATTGAAGATGTGACCCATAATTAATTTGAGGCAGATATCAATGACATGTCTTATGCCATATGTTTTTCATGTACAGTAATTAACAGTAATCAAAATATAACATGCTGTCATAGATTCCAAGTTTAGAGTTTGTTCATCATTTCAAAAATTTTGTATGTTGATCAGGACAATTGTTTTTAAAAAAAACAATGTATCTTTTAGCAGTGCTGTTCTAGTCTTCTATCTGTGAAGACAATTATTCTCTATGGATAATACAGGAGAACCAATGTATGTTTTATAGTAATAACACCACATTATACACAGAGAAACAAAAGAAAAAACTGTCAAAGGACAGTTGAAAGGGTCACCCTGGATGATCCCCTGATGAACAGAGGTTACTACAGCTGGTGGGCCTTAAGTGACCAGGCAGCGTTTCCACTTGGCTTGAAATGATGCCCCCTGAACAAATTCCAGCAGGGGTTTAATACATAATGTATCGCTGAATGCCTGCCCACTTTTTAACTCATCGAGACACAAAAAACACTGGGACAATTACACATTTCAGCCCATATCACACTATGACTATAAAGTGTGGCAATTGACGATCACTACAGTATCACAAAACTCATTCTGTTACACTTTTCCCATCTTGGCAATATGGCTGTTATATTGAGGCATAACTGTTCAGTAAAACTCAAAGTGTATTTTCTGTTTCAGACGAAAACTCTTATTTGATCCCACCTTGAAGTTAGCTGAAGTATAGGATTTAGTGTATTCAAGTAAAGTCTTCCGTCGACTCATGCTAATTTTACTTTCACTTTTGATGACTATCTTAGAAAATGTTTAAGGATATTCAAAAATATTAAAAAGCAGTTTAAATGGCATAATGTTTCCTACACTATTCAGTGTCTTCTCACTTGAACAGAAATTGAGTGAACTGTGTGACCAAATAATTTCACTTTGGCCCTGTCTGCCATTTCTTGTTTGAGGAGAGATGGATGGAAGATGCTGATTTTCCATTTGACAACCAAAGCTGGTGCATGTTCTGTTGACCAGCAGAAATTCTGCATTTCAAGATGCACTTTTGAATGCCCCCCAAAAAAATTCTGGTGAGTAAATGTTTTGAAACACATCATTCCACTATTATTGCAGAAATATTATGACCATTTTGTTAAACTACTTCAATAAAAACGTTATTGTTGGATTCCTTGTTGAAGTACAACAACACAATTTCAACACAGGAAAGTAGCTTTTAACACAGTACTGAGAAAATGTTTTTGACATCTGAAAGTCAAACTAAAGCCATTTATAGCTATTTTTGTGTTAATATATAAACATTTAATACCCAAATAAATAGTTTTAGTTCAACTTCCAGGTACCTAAGACTTCTGCACAGTACTGTACTTAATCAATACTTTAAGGAACAATTTTACTCATAATGAAATTCAATAAGTAGGTTTATTACAGAGCACTTTACATAAGACATTTAAAAAAATTAAGTTTATTGTGATAGGGCATTGTCTACATGTGCAATACAGGTTCGGACATTAAACGTTTTTTACTAAAATATGAATGCATTTGGATCCAATACCTGGAGAGTGTCTCCCTTGTAGGGCAAAAAGAAAAAGAACAAACTGGAGGTGCACCATTCTGGTGTCCTGTATGTGCATAACAAACCTGCCTACAGTACGTTGTAAGATTCTGTAAAAAGACAAAATGCCAACATCTCAGCTGGGTGTATATTCTAGTTGATTTCCAAATATGGGAGGGGCAGGGACCTTCATTTCCTTTGGCAACAGAATTACACAGAAGTAATTTATTAATTAGACCAAAGTCAAAAGCTGGATTGGGTCTTAATGGAAGTATAAGAAAGTACAGTCAGAGCAACAAATCATTGTGTTGGCTTGTCTTTTCGTCTTGTCATTTTCAATGTTCTGTCATGAATTGTTACGAGAGTCAGCTGGTGTCTGGATGGGCTGGGGGTCTCTTTGCCACTTGGCCATCACTAGTCAGAGACAACTCAAAAAGTGATTTAGTTATCAGGGTGAAAAATGGAACAATGCTCCCTTTTTCACAGTTCCTATGAACACCCCCATCTATTACAAATGGGGAGAGTGATTCAGTGAATCAGCTCTTTGTCTCTTGAATCACCTGATTCATAAAAAATGTGAAAATGTGTACCAAATGAGAAGCCATATTCCTCAGCTCAGATGCCTGACAGATCTTACCATCCCTGGATAGATATTTTAAGTATCAGCTAACCACAAGTATCCCTCGGTCAATGACTATGATGTGGCATGTAATCATTGGTTGAGTTATGCAACGTCTGAGCAAGGAAACGAGACTAATGACTACTGGGGCGTTTTATAAAGAAAGTCAAATGGAAAGTTGTTGGCGTCTGATGCTTTTCAATGCCAACTGTGCTATACGCGTTCATGCATTATTGAAGCTGTACCCAACATGATCTTAGCACAGATTTGTATAGAAAACATGTCAATATGACCCCTGGTGGTATGTTAAGTTTCTCTTTTAAAATTTGTTTTTAATCAGCATGAGATAAAAACTTTTGGATGGCAGTAGCTCGACAGCAGTTTACATTTCTAACGGCTAAATGAGACAGCCTGGGTATGATGAAAACAAGAATACATCATATGAGGCCCTCTGGTGGATGTATCATGTAATCAATTTCCACATCAGTATTAGACAGTGATATTCAAAAGCCTATGAGCCTTCTAGCTCTGTTTTATCAGATAACTAATTGTACCCATCAGTCCATAATTAGAGGAGAACAACAAAGTACAAACAGTGGAACTGTTTTTTAGGTCCAGAATTTGATGTGACTTTCACAAAGGCAGGGGACAGAAAAAAGGTTTCTTGGTCGTATGCATAGGATACATGGGGCAAACCAACATCCAGGTTCCTGCTGGACAAGTGCAAAAGAAAAACAAGACCAAGGCACTTATACCTAATTGCTCCTGCAAGTCACTCTAGATAATTTCTCCTAAACTACTCAAATATAATAATGTACGAGAACACAGAAGAACTTGAATCTGCTAACTCTAGATCCTACAGTCAACAATCTGCTTTGTTTTGGTGACAGTGAGGGAGAGGTTGACGTTTGTGCACCACAGTGCCAGCGTGGAGGTCAAAGGTCAAGAGAGGACAGAAGACACACCCCTGCAGGGCACCAATGTTAACAGTTAGTGACGTTGTTGCCAATCCTCACAGCCTAAGATCTAGCCGTTAGAATGTCCAGTAACGTGTTCAACAGGGTGGTATCAGACACACCTGGAGAAGTGGAACACCTATGTGAGAGTTTGGAGGGAACAATAATGTTTAATGCTGAACTACAGTCTTTGAACAGCCCTCTCACACAGGTGTTCCTCTTCTCCAGGTGTGTCGTGACTGTGAATAGCGCTAAAAATGACATCCTCTATGGATCTGTTGTGGAAGGAGGTACATTGGTCCTGGAAAACTGCCTTCGTCACTGACAAAGCTCATTTTAACCAGCTGCGTACATCTTCCACCAACACTGAATTTGTTTCCATATGGCAGAAGGTAATTGAATCCAATCTTTTAAAAGGATATCCAAGGACCTTATTTGAACATTAAGTTATCAGTGGTTGGCACACCCTGTTCGGACCACAACCATTGCCACAAGCATCTAGAACAGAGCAGTGTCTAAACATCACTTGGGGTGTCAGCACTCACAATAACTGCTGTCAGCCATGGATTCCTTACTTAATCAGGATAGATTACTATCATTAGATTGACTAGCTGAGCACTTGATTTGATTGGCTTTGACAGTTGCATTGTAGGCATTTCATTGGTTAACCAAGGTTGTGATATTGCAGTACAGTACATCATCTGCAGGGAATGAGAGATGACTGCACATATTTTTCTCCAAGCACCCAATGCTGTTTAAAATCAATGCAGCAATTTGTCCAACCTGTCAACAACATCTCTTGGTGAGATTTGTCAATCATAACCCCCAGAGGATTCTGCTGAGACAGATCTGTGCGAGTGTTGCAAGTAACTGTTGTCCTAACAAGTTAAAAGTATATTACTTATATCTGTGTCAGTCTGTACGAGGTGGTTTATGCACTGGTTATTGTTGCCCATTTATTCAAACAAGTGTCAAATTAATACAAATTCCTTTTAAGTCCTTGATATGAATACATTGTTAGGTGTTTGTTATTTTGTCCATCCATAAAAGATTCAGAGTTGTGGAATAACTAATTAGCTGCCTGTTACGAACCCCGTGGCTCTAGCAGTCTAGGGTGGATGGTACAGAGACCCGTAACATAAACCTCATGCAAATTAGTGTAGTGTAAATGACCAGTGAGAACAAACGCCACAGACCACCAAAGCTACTGTCAAACAAAGCATTTATCATAAACACACGGTAAAGGGGGGTAGGGAAAAGGGGCTGAGCTGAACCCAAGAAATGAAATATAGTCAAAACACCCCTAAACTGAACTTGCCCACCTCAAGAACCACTTAGCTAACTACTAACAAATATAGAAATACAGTGGGTGGTCCGTTCTAACTAGTGTTTTTAGACAACGTTTTCCTACGGGTTGTGTATGCCCAAGGGCGACTTGCTAAAAAACACTTTTCCCAGGGACACAGGGACAAACAAAAACACACAGATTGAACAAGGACTGAACAGCACACAGCAAACAATTGACTAGACAACACCAAACAAAACAGCACAGCAATACATACTCACATGAAACAGGACAAAGTGAGATGTATGTGCTAAACTAAGTGATGTATGTATGAACAAAGCGTCTGTCTGTCTATCAAAAAGGGTATGTATCTCAAAAGTGCCTATGTCCATGTGCGGTAAATCAAAAGAGTCTCTCTGGGAGAGCCAACTGACTGGGTTTTTAAATCAGGGATGTGTGATGTGATTGGGTAATGGAAAAAGGAACAGGTGGTGCAATAAGGAGGGGTGTCCACCGATTGGTCCACCTCAGCAGTCAGGCGATGCACTCATGACTGCCAGGTGGGAAACACCAACGAGCACAATCAGGAACATAAGAGACACCTGGGGAAACGGCAGGAGGGGAAAAACACAAATGCACATACAGGGTACCTGCATGCGTAACACTGCCCGTTACAGAATAGATTTCACTTGCAGTGACATAGTACTATAATTCTTCAATCAATTACATTTATTTTATAAAGCCCTTTTTACATCAGCAGTTGTCAAAGTGCTTTTACAGATACCCAGCCTGAAACCCCAAAGAGCAAGCAACAAGAGTTAATGCACAGGAAAATCTCCCTAGTAGGGTCCTAAGAAACCTAGAGAGGAACCAGACTCTGAGGGGTGGCCAGTCCTCTTCTGGTTGTGCCAGGTGAAGATTATTAGAGTATATGACCCTTTGGGTCGTGTTTGTGCATGACCAGAAGACAAGCAGGTCAATAAATGCAAGGCTATGACCAGTGTCTTTAAACAGAATCAAAGTCAGCTACAAAACCAGGTGGACAAGTACAGGGACAATAAGGTGGGATGTGGGCAGAGACAGGACTGGCACAATCAGGTGGGGTGTGGGCGGAGACAGGACTGGGACAATAAGGTGGGGTGTGGGCGGAGACAGGACTGGGACAGTCAGGTGGGGTGTGGGCGGAGACAGGACTGGGACAGTCAGGTGGGGTGTGGGCGGAGACAGGACTGGGACAGTCAGGTGGGGTGTGGGCGGAGACAGGACTGGGACAGTCAGGTGGGGTATGGGCCGGGACAAGCCTGGGACAGTCAGGTGGGGTGTGGGCCGGGACAAGACTGGGACAGTCAGGTGGGGTGGGCGGAGACAGGACTGGGACAGTCATGTAGGGTGGGCCGGGACAAGACTGGGACAGTCAGGTGGGGTGTGGGCCGGGACAAGACTGGGACAGTCAGGTGGGGTGGGCCGGGACAAGACTGGGACAGTCAGGTGGGTGTGGGCCGGGACAAGACTGGGACAGTCAGGTGGGGTGGGCCGGGACAAGACTGGGACAGTCAGGTGGGTGTGGGCCGGGGCAGGACTGGGACATTCAGGTGGGTGTGGGCCGGGGCAGGACTGGGACAGTCTGGTGGGTGTGGGCAGTTGCCGGAGGTATCGATTACACTCTAACAAGAAAATAAAAATGGACATCAGTTGTTGATTTGAACCGAGGGTTTAAACATTAAGGGTTAAGAGTTGAAACATGGAACATGAACACTTGTAAAATAAGGTCTACTAAATGATTATACCTGTGAGGAAACATTGAATTAAACATTCTTTCACATTTCCAGCATACAAATAAAAATGAAATAAACACAATACCAACACAAAACATTTAATCCAAACTACGATAAAATGTGTTTTGGGGGACAGGAAGAAGTAAACAATATCATTTAAAAACACAGAAATGTGCTTATAAAAGAGAAGTTAAGAGAAAATACAATTATTGCTAAATGTTAGTTCCAGCAGATGATCTATTGGCGTCATTTCCTGATTTAGTTTGTCACTGTAATCTACATATTTCAATAGCAAATCAAAATGGTCATACAGATGGTTTCCTTGAAAAGAGCTGCACTGCATAGTACACAGTAGGTTCCTCTTCCAGAGTAGCTTTAAGCAAACTTTCCCAAACCTTTTTATTTTCTAGCCAACTAATTGAAGGGTCTTTGGAGCCGCAACCCGCAACCCAGGGTTTAGCCTTAAAATAAAATACACAGACCAAAGAAAACATTTTGGCAACAGAAAACATGTTCAGACAAAATAAAACAGGACCTGATCAACCAACTGTTATTTTGTAGACAGAAAAATCTTAAAGATGAAAGGCTATTATAAAAAAATATATAGTCTAGGTCTATTTTATTTTCTACATGCTAAGCCATAAAATTTTAGTGATTTTTATACTAGAAGTGCTTTCATTGCAAAACAGTTTCTCTTTTGCAATATTTTTACAATGTACATAAAATGTCATCCGACAGCCCAGCTGGATCCCTGCCACATGACGGGACCCAGACCCACAGTTTGAGAACCACGATCATGATATCTTTACAATAATTACAGTAAACGTATATTTTCATAATACGCTTTCTGGTTCGTCTGTTACATTACCATTACAAAGCATAGCATTCTATACCTTAAAAGTGACCAAAGTAAGTGAATCTTTGGAGCCAACAAGAACTGCAAGATTTGTAACCTCTATTTTGTCAACCATGGTAATCAATGAGTGTAATGAAACAGGAAAAAAAGCACCAAGTAATCTCAGAAATGAACACTGATAAATGCATACCATTCACCAAACTCTGTAGAGGTCTGTTAAAAGTGAAATACAACCGTACACAAACATTATTTTGGCCGCAGAAATTTACCGGAAAATAGATAAATGTTTACACGTAATGAAAAAAAGTGTCAATGTCAAGTCCCAGGACATTGAGCCATGTATTCCAAGAATATGGTTAACAGCGAGTTAGATGAACAGAATGTGTAAAGTGGTGGTCTGAAAATGAAAAGATGGGTTCCCCAGGTGAATTGCAGCCTGGGTTATTCAAATCAAGTCCTTGAGGGCAACACTGTTAGATGCATACTTTTTTCCCTGACACAATGTAATTGCTTTGCAAAAGAGCCACAAGTCCATTTACTTTGGAGTTTAAATACAACTGAATGAAAACTGGGCATAGACAAGTGCATAAACAGTACATTGGCCCTAGAGGACAGGAGTTGAGTAGCCCTTCAGTAACTGGCTTCATGTTTCACAGTGCTGTCACTGTAACATGTTCATCAGAGTTCCCGGGTGGCTGATGGAGGTCCGGTGTCAGAGGGTGAACTTCCTGGTGAAGCTAATCTGTCCGGGCCAGGGACAGGCAGCAGATGCTTGGACTCATCATTTGTCAAGACCCTCTCCTGCAGAGTGACCGTAAACCTTACGCAGGCTGGAGTCCAGTAGGAAGTCAACTCCCCTGTGTAGAGAAGGAAGACGGTTTTAGGGTTTAAAGACAGCAAGGATGGGACCTCAACTCGAACACTGGGAGGGCCATTACAATTTACACACTCGCTCAGAAACCTGGAGGTCCTATGGGTGAAAGAAAAGAGAGAAGAGATGGTCAGACGGTTATTCTAGGAACACCTTGTTGCAGGGCGGGTGCCTTTAAGCTCAACTGTAGCCGTTAGCCAAAGGAGCGCTCTCCTTTTAGCGTGTTGGGTCAGGCCTACTGAAGTAGATTAAAAGCAATGCTATGCCAATTGGCCACATGGTGGCGCTATACCATGGGACATGCTGGGACCTTTCCAGAACCTCACCGCCCTTACCCTGTGTGATGTAATGTTGTAAGACTTGGTGCATAGGTCTGTCTCCAGACAAGGAACTAATCTGCCTCTAGGACTTAAAGTCGGTCTTGATAGATTTTCTGCCATGTTGAATTTTCTTAAAACACCTAAATCCCTACTCGTCTGAAACAGAAAGACCCATCTGCACGTAATTGGCCACGTCGCACCAATGGACCAGTAAAAACATTACACTTTCCAGATGTCAATATTAAAAAACCTAGCCACTATTACAACCCCGTTTCCAAAACAGTTGGGACGCTGTGTAAAATGTAAAGAAAAAGAATGCAATGATGTGCAAATCATTTAAACCCTATATTCAATAGAAATTAGTACAAAGACAACATATCAAATGTGAAATTGTTTCTTGAAAAATATATGCCCACTTTGAATATGATGCCAGCAACACTTTTCAAAAAAGCTGGGACAGAGGCAACAAAAGACTGGAAAAGTTGTGTATTGCTAAAAAAAACAAACATCTCACAATTAATTAGATGAATTTAGGCGAATTGGCAACAGGTCAGTAACATGATTGGGTATAAAATGGTCATGTATTTTTCTAAAAACAATAACAGTTCTCAGTTTCAACATTTGATATGTTGTCTTTGTACTATTTTTAATTAAGTATAGGGATAAATGATTTACATAATTGAATTCTGTTTTTATTTGCATTTTACGCAGCATCCCAACTTTTTTAGAAACAGGGTTGTAAAAGAATGGGGCAGGTCTAACACAAATGCCTATGAATCAGGCACTGATATTTAGATCTTACGAAAACTTGGTGAACATAAGATCAGTACAGTACACAAGTAGAGTACAATGAAATGCAGTTTGCATCTAACCAGAAGTACAAAGAGGGCAGAAAATGTACTAAGTGTATATGTGCACGCACGCATGCACGCACGCACACGCACACAATGTATAGATGGGCAATTAATGCAAATGCATTACATATGGCAATTCCAAATGTGCAATGAAAGCAAATAGAGGAGGGCATAAAATCTACCAGTATTAAGTATAATGTATGTACAAGTGGGATAAATACAGTGAGGGAAAGTAGTATTTGATCCCCTGCTGATTTTGTACGTTTGCCCACTGACAAAGAAATGATCAGTCTATAATTTTCATGGTAGGTTTATTTGATCAGTGAGAGACAGAATAACAACAAAATAATCCAGAAAAACACATGTCAAAAATGTTATAAATTTATTTGCATTTTAATGAGGGAAATAAGCATTTGACCGTTCTGCAAAACATGACTTAGTACTTGGTGGCAAAACCTTTGTTGGCAATCACAGAGGTCAGACGTTTCTTGTAGTTGGCCACCAGGTTTGCACACATCTCAGGAGGAATTTTGTCCCACTCCTCTTTGCAGATCTTCTCCAAGTCATTAAGGTTTCGAGGCTGACGTTTGGCAACTCTAACCTTCAGCTCCCTCCACAGATTTTCTATGGGATTAAGGTCTGGAGACTGGCTAGGCCACTCCAGGACCTTATAATGTGCTTCTTCTTGAGCCACTCCTTTGTTGCCTTGGCTGTGTGTTTTGGATCAATGTCATGCTGGAATACCCATCCACAACCCATTTTCAATGCCCTGGCTGAGGGAAGGAGGTTTTCACCCAAGATTTGACAGTACATGGGCCCCGCCCATAGTCCCTTTGATGCGGTAAAGTTGTCCTGTCCCCTTAGCAGAAAAACACCCCCAAAGCATAATGTTTCCACCTCCATGTTTGACGGTGGGGATGGTGTTCTTGGGGTCATAGGCAGCATTCCTCCTCCAAACACGGCGAGTTGAGTTGACGCCAAAGAGCTCGATTTTGGTCTCATCTGACCACAACACTTTCACCCAGTTCTCTGAATCATTCAGATGTTCATTGGCAAACTTCAGACGGGCCTGTACATATGCTTTCTTGAGCAGGGGGACATTGTGGGCACTGCAGGATTTCAGTCCTTCACGGCGTAGTGTGTTACCAATTGTTTTCTTGGTGACTATGGTCCCAGCTGCCTTGAGATCATTGACAAGATCCTCCCGTGTAGTTCTGGGCTGATTCCTCACCGTTCTCATGATCATTGCAACTCCACGAGGTGAGATCTTGCATGGAGCCCCAGACCAAGGGAGATTGACAGTTCTTTTGAGTTTCTTCCATTTGCGAATAATCGCACTAACTGTTGTCACCTTCTCCCCAAGCTGCTTGGCGATGATCTTGCACCCCATTCCAGCCTTGTGTAGGTCTACAATCTTGTCCCTGACATCCTTGGACAGCTCTTTGGTCTTGGCCATGGTGGAGAGTTTGGAACCTGATTGATTGCTTCTGTGGACAGGTGTCTTTTATACAGGTAACAAGCTGAGATTAGGAGGACTCCCTTTAAGAGTGTGCTCCTAATCTCAGCTCGTTACCTGTATAAAAGACACCTGGGAGCCAGAAATCTTTCTGATTGAGAGGGGATCAAATGCTTATTTCACTCATTAAAATGCACATCAATTTATAACATTTTTGACAAGCGTTTTTCTGGATGTTTTTGTTGTTATTCAGTCTCTCACTGTTCAAATAAACCTACCATTAAAATTATAGACTGATCATTTCTTTGTCAGTGGGCAAACGTACAATATCAGCAGGGGATCAAATACTTCTTTCCCTCACTGTAGTTGTGTGGGTACAAGTGACAATAACATGTTCACAACAACGGTAATGTGTACAAGCAGGTTCAGATTAACCACACAGTGGTACTATGAAAGCCATGTTTTTATATCTCCTAAATCTTTTGACATAGAGGGGAAATCCAGTAAAACTCTAATGTGGGATTTTTTTTGGTGCAAGAGCTTACGCTATTGTCCAGGAAAGACCTTTAGTGCAAGTACATTGGTTCATAGCAGATATATTGTTTTAGTAGGAAAATATAGCAGCACATGGATGCTACATACAAAATAATTTTATTGGGATAGGACCGATCGTTCCGGGGAAGTAGACTTTTAAAGAACAGAACATCATTCAAAATTGAAAAATAGCTTTTCCCTGGATATGGAAAACATCTGGGATATTTTATTTCAGCTCATGAAACATGGGAACAACACTTCACATGTTGCGTTTATATTTCTGTAAAATAATCATCATTTGAAAACAAGCCATGGGCCGAAATTGCAGGTTTCCGACTGATCAAACTGATAACATAATGTAAACCAGAAGTGGGCAAGTCTATCCCCACTGGGGCTGAACTACAACCACCCAGAGATGTGATGACAGAACCTCAAACTTCTGACAATCTGGCCCCTGAATATCCCGCTCTTCAATTACACCTCATGGATTCAAATATAACAATGACTGCCACACAAACAATAAACAAAGCATTCAAGCAAAAAAAAAAAAAAAAAAAAAAGATTTCAGTATGTCCATAAAGAGCTCTCCTCAAAACGCAATAGTGTGCCTCCTAATACGACACTTAAAATTATGTAATCTTCTTCGCAAAGGTAATGTTTGGATTTCTCCTCTCAGTGACTAGCGTACACTAACACAGGCAAGCTGAGACATTTAACTGCAGGCTAATACCTTGGCACACTTGGGTTTATAAACATTGATGTGCAAACCTGCCAAAGTAAACACTTTACTCCCATTTCTTCCATTCTCACACACACAGACACAGACAGACACAGACAGACACAGACAGACACACACAGACACACACAGACACACACAGACACACACAGACACACACAGACACACACAGACACACACAGACACACACAGACTTCACTGTCTCCCTTTCACAGACAAATGGTACAAAGGTGCCGCCCACCACACACAGAGAGACACAGCCAGACACACCTGTCGATGGGGTGGATGATAAAAGGGATGGTGGAGAGGCCGATGGCCGTGGTGGTCCACTTGCGCACGGAGAGGGGCAAGCGTGTGGTTCTGCCCAGGAGGTAGAGAGAGGCAGCACAAACACGGTTGATGGTGAAGCCTGGGATAGCCACAGAGGCCAGGGCCTGCCAAACAAACGTGTCTACCACCGCTACAGCCACCTTAGTCGTCTTCCCGGGTTTGTCCCCGTGGACCTACAGCACGGGGAAAGACAAAAAAAATACACCAAAAAAATAAAAAATAAAGTGACATTCTGAGCTTCTGGCCACTAAATGTCTCAAAAATGTTGTGGATTTCTGTTCTTTGTTACATGTCCGTTTGGCATGTTGAAAAAGATTATTTCAATGTGAAATGCTTCACAGGACAATCATTTAAAATGTTGAATAAACTTACGAGAACACCTTGAACGGATGATAGTTAAGGACAACAGAAATTTAATTAAGGATAAATATAAGAACTGAGAGCCTCTCCTTTACAAAATGTTCTTCTTCCTCACCAGTGCAGCCTTCTTCCCTTTGTCAACAGCGTCAGCAGAAACATACACAGTGGCAACCGCATATGTGGCCCAAACAGCACTGACTGGCACCAGGGCACGGAAGGCCTCCCCCACCTCATTGGCATAGCCTGTGGACACAATACGACATGTCAAGTTAAGATACGAGCGCAATTAAGGCTTTAACTGCCTCACAGTTGTGACAGCCTCTAAACAAATCATAGCCAACCCCCACTGGAGCAGATCCGGTGGCCTGAGGTAAAACATAAATGTATTAGAATAATAATTCACACTTTCCTCTTGGCCCCCACCACACAAAGAGGGGCACAGTAATATTGTCTTTTGTTCGGGGCACTGGTTAGCAGCAATAACCCCTGTGACACATCTCTAGAATGGGCGGTGACCTTTGAAGCAATATGCACTGTCTGCTACAACAGGGTCGGAATGACTAATAATGCCCTTCGCCTGTCATTAGAATGCTTCCACAGCTCCCGCTGCTACTGACCCTGTGCTGCCACCCAGTGGCCAAAAGGACAAATTCATTCTGACTGAACAGCAAAGATGTTTCCATGTGCCCACAGATAATAGGTCTCTAAACCACACACAAATAAATCTTTACATTCACCCTTTGCTACCACTCCCTCCAAGTCGTCTACGCACACAGTGTGATGCATAGGATCGATAAAGCCGACGCGTGAACCGCACTCAACACACTGCAACTGCCTTAGCGATCCAGCAAGGCAAGCACAGCGTTCCGTCAGAAATGGATGTACTTCTGTTGTACCAAAAACATAACACTAGCAAAGAGCAGACAGGTGGAGGGCGAGGAGAGAGGCAGTAAGAGTCCGGACAGCAGAGATTGCGAGAGAGAAACAGAGCTGTGAAGCCAGCACCAACAGTCACCCATCTGCAGCAGGCCATGGGGTTAATTTTAGTAACACAGCTCACTTCAATGTCACCCAAGGCCAATAAGAACCCAGCAGAAAATGTCAAATCATTGCAGACACCAGATAAATGTACTGTCTGCCAATATAAATGGAAGGGTTATTGATCACTCAATATAGAATTCTGAAACAAACCAGATTCCAATAAGAAAAGGGGAAAAGTCCCAGCTGTTCCACAAAGGTCATCATGATGTTTCAGAACGAAAGACGGGTCAGGACAGCTGACCCCCAAGCCTGTTTATGATCTGACATACAACTCCGGTCAACACTTTTATCATTAAAATGGGAAGCACATAACTTATGCGGTTATTCCTGTAACCTACAGAACCATTAAAGTACAGCTTTTGTGTTGACGAGAAAGGGAAAAACTGTCTGGGAGGTTCTGTCATCTATACATTTCCTTTATACAGTTCAACCAAACCAGTTAATGTGGACGAGAAGTTAAGATGACATCTTCCATCACACTGGGATCTGAGACAGTGGCGTTTACGATTGGCCATTCCTTCGCCTTAGCGAAACCTGACTTCATTTATAACTATACGGGCTACTACTGCCCATGTTGGCCGTACCATAACATGCTATGTCAATGGAAGGAATCTGCGTATAATTTACATGCATAAGGTGATTTTAGCATGAGTATTGCATGTGGTTCAACACGCCCGTCTCGCCGACCAACAAACGGCCATAGGGTGCTGAGGCAGCATAGGAGGTGCTGCAGCACCCCTACTTCCCGCGGCAATGGTTACATGCGTTCTGCAGGTGTAAGGTAGTGCCAAGTTTTCTAAAGTGAGGCGGCTTATGGAGGAAAACCCTAACCCAGCACAAGGTGCACCAGTGTATGATCATGCTGTTCATTCAGCTTCTAGATATGACACTGTGCTGGGGTAAGGGGTTTCTTCCATGAGCCCCATTCCAATGTCAAGTGCGCTTACTGAACATTCCTTAAGATATTTTATTTATAACTGAATATAATTTCTATAGAAACTATAGATCTATAGAAACATTTATAATCTACCGATAAATAACTGGACCTTTCCCTATATTCCTCCGTATTTCGTTCTCAAATACAGAATTGGAGGCTAAGCAGTACGTCCCACACATGAAAAGGAAAAACAGCGATTAAATGTTCTTTTAATATTTACTTAAAGTAGATTTGAAGAGTAACGACAGTACTTAGTTCCTCAGTGAAACTGCTTATTTTTTAAGTTCTTAATGTTGAAGATGGCGATAATACTGCCATCTATCGCTCAGGTACTTGAAGCCCAAAGTGTACTTCCAAAAACGGTTAAAATAAAAATGTACAAGCAACCAAAGAAAGATTCTTAGTCATACCTCCTATTCGCTCGCCTTGATTTTTAAAATCCGTTGGGGGAGAGGTTCAGATTGACCTGTATGGCTCTCTCCTCCAATGGGTTTGAAGGAGAACATATACGCCAGTCGAAACTAGCAATCCCCTAACTAGATATCTACCCCCTGTAGCTGTATATGAAATCACTAGTAATTTGACTAGCTATATATCTTAATAGGTTGCTAAGTTATGCAAAGCCAAAAGTAGAACAAACCATAACTATATATGGTTAAGTACTTTAGAGATTATACAACGCAAAGATTGGCAAAGTCAAACGGCTAGCTTGACTTCTACCCAGCTACAGAGTAGAATTTGTTGTACATTTTGTTCGAGTAGTCCAGTACTTGTTCTGACAGAAACAACGATTCCTCGTTCAAGATATCCTAAAACAATAATACACTGTTATCGCATACCCAAGAAGCGGATCCATGTGTCACGATAAATGTCGACCTCTTTGGTCAGTTTTTCTTGAATCGGATCCATGCTTCCTCTCCCCCATGAACAGATTTCGTCCTGTGTTTATGTAGTAGAGTAATGGTCTTTCGCGCAGCTGTGCGACTGCCAATCGTCTTGCAATGCGTCACCACACTGAGGAAGTATTAAAAACATTAAGGTCGCTATTTAGACTGGGATAAAGTGTTCTATATTTGTTGACATTAAATGTGTCGTTTGTAATTGAGTAGGTATATTATTATACTGAGTACCAACCACTGAAAGGTCACAGAATCTTTCAGAGATCCAGTCAATTGATCTAGTCTGGTTCTGATGATAATTCACAAAATAACACCGGAAGTTGCGGATACATAAAAATGGCGGTCGTGTTTGACCGAAAGTAGCTGACTTCAAACGGAAGTCGATGAGTAAAGTGGAGCGAGGTACCTTTTCTAACATTTGTTGTTTCTAGAAAATGAAAATACAATGACTGTTTTTACCCTTATTTTAGAAGGTAAGTTGAATGCGAACACATGTACCAAGAAGCACTTACCTGCTTTGCCATTACCAGCACTAGCCTTTTGGTGCCCAAAGCAACATTTGGTTAGGGAGCCCACCACCTACTTACTGTACCCCCCCCCCCGCCCATTAAGTAAATTTTCCAAATAATCTTTTTTCTATAAATTTAATCAGAATGCCTGACATTCCCCATTTAAACTTTCTCGCCAGTCCGTCTATTAGTTTGCATTGGACTTGTTATTTCCTTTTCCTTAGACTCATTTTTGACACTCGTAGTAGCCTACTACACCGGTCTCGTTCAGTAGGAGACAAGTCGTGTTGTTTAGAGGCAGGATTCTACACAGTGGTCCTTTAAAGGGTAATGTCAACAAATATCAATGTGTCAGTAAGTTCAGAAATTGCTTGAAGTAATTGTTGGATTGTCTTTCTCAGCATGCAGCTCTCTAGCAGGGTTGAGCTAGACCAAGAGCAGCATGAGAAGGTTATATTGCTCTCCCTCCCCTAAAATATTTTGTTTAAATTGCATTTCTGCATTAGATAGTTCTTTTTTATGATCTTCTGTACATTGTCGGCAGTGATGATTGTACTATTATTACATTTTGTGGTCTTTATATTTGCTGCATCTCAGCACAGAACACCAAACCATGACTATGAGCAAAAAGACAGACATCAAAATATAGTTGGCTCAAAACAAACAAAAAAGATTAGCTTCTTAACGATAAAGTTTTCACCCTGGTACTGCTGTTTGAAACATTTCCGTCTCTGTGTTTAATTGATATACATGGAGTTCTCCCAGTATATCATCATAAACAAGACTAATGCAAGCCCCCAAGCAGGCATTTCCTCTTTGGCAAAGATGTAAGAAAAGGTCAGCTTGTAAAGCCACAACTGACATACATCACATAAAATGCATATGTCATTTACCACAATCGATTTTCCCAAATGTGACAGAACATGAGTTATTTACATAGATAATTATTATTTCACATTTACATTTCAAGTTCTATCATGGGCTTTAGTGGAAGTGGAGCAATATAACCCTCTGACCTTGGTTTTGTTATTACCCGAACCTGCTCTCCCTGAGTGAAAGAGCTGCTTAACAATGTTGCTCAGAAACAGAACAGTTTTTTTCACTTTGACGGCTAAGGGATTCTGTTTACTGGCCAGATGCATTTTGGAGGGTTGCATGCCAGTGGTAATAAAAATGGTCCATTAATACATGACTTGTGATGGGACGTGTTATCCTGCTGTAAGTATCCATGAATCCACCTGGTCAGCAATAATGTTCAGATATGCTGTGGACATTGCTCAAGGGACCCAACATGTGTCCCCCAAAAATTACCCACTCAGTTACACCAACACCACCAGTCAGGATGTATTCATGGACTCATACTGCTTACTCCAAATCCTAACTCTGCTATCAGCGTGACTTAACAGCTGTTTTCGCAGATAGTATTGCCACTGACCAGAGGTTTTGTTGTGTCACCAGTCACTAGAAATGCTAGACACTGTGGTGCGTGATGACTAGGACTTCCCTATTAATAGACTTGCATGAAAACCAATCAATTTATACAGTTCAAAATATATTATGTTTTCGTTGATAGCGATGATTGTTTATAGAGGGTTGTTACTGTGGTTTTGGTGAGAACTAGTAGAAATGTAACATTGATTAAAAACAAGACATTTGATCCTGCTTCGTGAATTGCGTTGCTTATTGTGTTCGTTTTATTTTTATTTTGGTTTGGATGTCCAATTTTAACTAGCATGGCTTAGATAACAAACGAAGACGAAATGGCGCGGCTCAATTCGGTAATAGGCCGATGGAGCGTCACCCGATGACAGTAAAGTACTAATAGCTATATGGGCATGATGCATTCAAAGTTTTTCTACAAATTTAAAATTCTTTCACAATTGATTTACAATTATTCCAATGCTCAGTGCATACAAACAAACACATATTCAGTTCAAATATCAAAATGGATGTAAGGGTCTCAAGTGTCTCAATCAAAAAGATAAATAGCTACACCTAGGAAATTAAATACAAAGCCAATAGATTTTTTTATGATTAAATGCTGAAATTACAAACAATGGTTTCACTGTAAGGATTTGTTTCACCAGGCTTTCCTGCATGATGACAACAGCTAGTCGCAGCTTGACACAGCTGCTGCGTTGTGATAGGACATCCAACGCATGCGCAAAACGAGGACGCCCAAATGATCCAGAATAGAAATGAACGCCTGAGCACAGTTCCAATATTCTGTTTTCAGTGAAAACGGAAGCAAGTTGAAAATTACTATGAGAATCGACTATATCCAAAAACCTGGTCTTTCGGTTTAGAAGAGTCTGCAGAGGGTGGACTGAATGAGAAGATTCCCAAACTATGATGGCCGTCGCTTCAAACGAGAGCTCACAGATAATGAATATTCTTTCTTGCATTTTTTCTCGTCGTACAATGGCTCTGAAAACGTATTCGACGTTCGTGTTTCTTATTGCAACAGGCATATCTATTGCTGACGATGGCCATCATGAAATGGAGGAGTTTCTGAAAAGGGAGCTTTCATTGTCAAAGCCCTATCAAGGTATCTAGCGATGTGCCAGCTATATCATTATCATCGTTTATTATAGTAAAGCACAATGCCGACAATAGCTCTATAAATTCGACATTAGAACCATTTTATACTGACGAAATCTCATACAGAATGTTCGTAAGATTTTTCTTTTTTCACACACCATCACGAGTCTCTCAGGTGCTCTATAAAAAGAACTCTTCACTGTATAAATACCAATCTTCAATAAAAGAAAGTCCATATGTACCAACAGGTTGTGTTTTTTACATGACAACTGTTACTCAATCTCTCATGCTTTATGCTTTGTAACTTCCGTCTGCGCGTGTGTGTGTGTGTGTTTGTTTGCTTGCTAAGGTGTGGGTTCCTCCAGCTCATCCCATTGGGAATTGATGGGCGATGCCATGGTAACCACAGAGCAGATTCGGCTCACATCGGACATGCAGAGCAAGCAGGGGGCAGTGTGGAGTCGCATTGTGAGTACTAACCAGTACAAACATTGCACACTTTATGAGGTTTTCTCAAACAAATTGTCTGACCTCTTCCGCTCAACCGTACACAGGCCTCCTTTTGAAAAAGTTCAAAGGTTATCTAGAGATGACTTGCACCAAATGCAATTGTATTATTAAGTAATTCTCCAATCGCCGGGAGCATTTGATCCTCTGGAACATTACTATAGTTATTTTTAGATCTGCAAGTCATAATTTCCCCGATAGAGAGCAGTATTGTATGGAATGCCGTTTGAGTCTCTGCGTGTCAGTAAACATGTGAAATGACAATATTTAACGAGTGAAAAAAGACTGTTGACCAATCAGCCTTTGAATATTACTTCATGTCACTTAATTCTTTAACGTGGATATATCCTTTTTACATAATGTTTAGGCTATCAGTTGTAATGCATGTGTCACAGTGAGTCTGTAAGTAGGGTAACATGGGGCCTTACGCCCCCTGGGGTAATACGCCCCCCCCATGTAACTCTCACAAAAACCACTAAATGTCACCATTCTTTTTTTCAACACCTCCTCTGGCTGTCACTTGTCTTAATCAACTACAAATTTCTTCTGTATCATCACACCTGCTCAGCCAACTATTAAAACTGTTTTCTTCTGAATCTCATTTTAAATCTCATTTAAAATCTCATTTTTAAATTAAAAAATGAGATTTTAAATCTCATTTTTTCTGAATCAATATTTTAAATCCTGCTGAGATTTAAAATATTGCCTTATTTAAACAATAATAAATTTAGTTTAACTTTATTAAATGGTGTGTAAGGAAAATGTAAGTGTAAAAAAAACAGGGCCAATTCGTTAAAAACCCTAAGGCATTATCTTCTATTGGGATAAGATTGCCCGGGGGGGCAACTAACCCCATGGGGGGGGGGCATCTTACCCCAAACTACCCTAAGCAATAAGGCACGAGTGGGTGTTGTATATGGCCAATATACCACAGCTAAGAACTGTTTTTAAGCATGACGAATCACATACTGCAGTCATCAATTAGGATTCAAACCAACTGGTTTATAAAAGACTGTATGCCACAAGCATGACATCACATGACTTTTGACAGCTCTAATTGTGTTGGTAGCTGGTGTATAGGAGCGATAAGACTCCGCGATACATCATATTAGCATAATGTCTATACAAATGATTGCAGAACACTAAGATCCATAACATTGAAAGTGTGCTTGTGTGGACATTAAAACTCCTCACAGGTTGCGGACAGTGTCATTGTTAACAGTTATCTCCAGGCATCTTGTTGTTATGTTGTCTTGCCATTTTTGTGTATAGTAAATGGCATTAAGATGTTACTATTGTCAGCATTAATACATGTTTGGTTTAAACTGCTATTGTGTTGTG
This sequence comes from Esox masquinongy, assembly GCA_016801175.1. NCBI lineage: Eukaryota > Metazoa > Chordata > Actinopteri > Esociformes > Esocidae > Esox > Esox masquinongy. The sequence continues at coordinate 61,447 of JACXGI010000104.1, forward strand.
TGCTCAGCCAGGATGAATATGTGAATCTCAAACCAGCCTTTCACTACTAACAACTTTCTCAAAGGGCCTTCTGTTGTCACATGCTTCTAACGAAACTCAGAAGGTGACTTCCAGAGAGTAGTGATAGGATCAATAAACATATCTAATTTGCAACTCAGTTGTGACTTAAATGATGCAATCAGTGATACACATTCAAAACTAGAAAGTAACGTGGTGCCATATGGAATTGTTTTTAGCTGATCAAGGTTGCATCCATGCAGGCTCATTGGAAGGGGCCAGTGGAGGGTCTAATTGTAATGATTGGCATCTCCTCAGTTGTTTGATCACTTATTGGTTTGATTGATCACTTGTTGGTTTCCAAGTCACGAAGGAGAGAACATAGAGAACTTCGAATGGGCATTTACAGAATGAAAAAGCAATTATGTCTACATCACTGTTACTGATTTTGTGCATATTGCGTTGTTGCATGCTTCATCTAAAAGGCCATATCTGTATGTGTATGTGTGTTTGTGTTCAGCCTTGTCATCTAAGGGACTGGGAGTTACAAGTGCACTTTAAGATTCATGGTCAAGGCAAGAAGAATCTGAATGGGGATGGACTGGCAATATGGTACACCAAGGAGCGCATGCAGAAAGGTTTTGTCCCTAGAATGTATCTTATTTCAACAGAAATATCATAGTGTATAATGCATTGCAACTGTACACAGGTATTTCTGTATTTCTGTCATTGTGTAGGCCCTGTGTTTGGAAACCAGGACCTTTTCACAGGGCTGGGTTTGTTTGTGGACACATACCCCAATGAGGAAAAACAACTTGAGGTATGTGCTTGTATCTTTTATGTTTCTTTAGGGGGAAGGAGTAGCTGCAGTATGTTCACATTAGATAGGACTGGTCTTATCTTCCATGCAGAATTTCACCACAGCTCATCTACTTAGTTGACTAATTACTAATGTTAGCAATGATATATTTGTGTCATTAAAATACATCCAGAACAATCTAGAATGAGTACATTCAAATTTTGTGGTAGAATCCAGAACTATTAACTTCCTTGCAATGAAGTTCCAGCATTCATAGCAAACATAGATGCTGCCTCCCTAACAAAAGGTCGATTTGAAAATACAATATTAGATAATAAAAATATTAACTTTTTAATAAAATATTTATTTTTGAAGCACCAATGTTGATCATGCCCATGTGGTGTTCTGTGCCTGGCTGTAGTAATTACTAGCAAGAGAAAAAAGTTGTCCTTAGCCTAGTGGAAATGCACCACTGATGTAGCTAGAACAGATCTCAAAGGTCAACACAACCTCGTTTGGGATATTACGGACACATTCATCCAGCTTATACCATGCCAGCAAGCTATCACAACACACGTTTACATTTCACCAGTAGAAATAACTTCTTCCAAAGACAGTTTGATTTTGACAAGGAAATTCATGTTTGGTCTACTAAATGTGCTGTTCAAAGACTGATAGTTGCCAAAAGAAGCAGTACATTAACTCCCACAGCCAATAGAAGGAATTTACTTATTTTCTGTCTATTAAAATTGTGGTGGTTCAGATGTGATTACATGTATCAAGATATCTGCTGATAGGAACATTGCCAAAAGACTTTCAATGGCTCAATTAAACAAGGACAAACAAGACTAGACACAAACATGACTACATTAATTTTGCAGATCTCACTCCTTTTTCAGTACACATTCTGAATTACTAAAGTGTGTTGTTCAGCGTGCAAATCCTATTCCTGCGGTCCATCTGACCAAATATTTGTAAAACAAATCTCACTGACCTTGAAATCTCTCCAACATGATATAAACCACCTAAAGGTCCCCCAGTGTGAATGACTCCCCTTTAAGTGCTTTTTTCTCCATTGTTTATTTGTCTTGTTCTTCGGAATCAGTCCAGTTTGCATCCTTTTTAAGTTGACATTGTGCACCAATATCAAAAGCTTGTTGTACTGAAAATAGATGGCTTTTATGTGGTATATTTTAAAGAGCAGTTTAATATTTTTACCACGTGAAACATTAAGTACTTTGCCCCAAGTGCCAAAAATGTCTGCCTTCCAGCAAGATTCTACCCTACTTAACCCTGAAAATGTCCCAAAGTTTTTACCATCAATGTAAAGCTGTTACTGCTTTCAGTAATCAGTGATTAATTTACTGTCACATATTTTAAGGTCAATCTGTGACATGAAATCTATTTTTATAATATCAAGAAATTATTATTTTTTAAACCGAAAATTGTAATATCTAATAGTCAAATCATACAGATGAAGGCTGGCTGTTTTTTTATCGATTGGCCATTTTCTTTTGTGAGTGGGATTAGCTTTACCTGTGAACTTAGTCACCCATAGATGGATAGGCTAGATAGGCCAATTTTTAACAAATGTACAATTGTTTGTGATGCTTTCTCAATCTGCTGTTTTGTGCATTCCTATGGAGCAAGGCGCAGAAGACAAGATATACCACACGCACACAGGTACACTAGCCACTCACATCAGCCCTTGTTCATCATATAATCCATGTTGTTGTTTACTCCGCAATAAAATCTGGTTGTATCTTGAGTAGAAATATCATGTGAATGTGTGACGACCAATTTACATTACAAAAGACAAAGTTACAAAAGACAACATTTGCCTTGAAAAACCTGACGTTTCAGTTTACATGACAGGGATTTTGCTTGCCCCTTTCTGACATCGCTTCCTTGAGAGATGATCATGTGTTTATATGATACCTCCCCTATAGGGTCATTCTACACACGGTGTCTTACCCATAGATGCTCTATGTTTGACTGTTTTTCTCATCTTATTATATCCAATGTCTCAGTTCTTTCTTATTTCACGCCTTCTACCAGAGGATCTTCCCCTTTGTGTTGGCCATGGTGGGGAACGGGAGCATTAGTTATGACCATGAACGAGACGGACGTCTCACTGAGTTGGGTGGCTGCAGTGCTATGGTGCGCAACCTCAAACATGACACTTTTCTCTTCATCAGATACGTCCGCCGCAGGCTTACGGTGAGAGCCTACACACACACACACACACACACACACACACACACACACACACACACACACACACACACACACACACTTTTAAATGCTTTGTTTGCATGCTCCAAACAAATGTACATTAAAGTAGGATCCAATCATTACAATGGTCACTAAGTGCATTGCCACTCAAAAGCATAGAAGATTCCTAATTTAAACACCGCAAGCTGCCAGTAGCAACTAACATTGAGGAGTTTCTCACTAGCCTTTTGTCGTGTGTAGACCTGCAATCTGAAGGCCATATTCAGTCCTTTCCATGCATCCCAGGCTCCCAAATGAGCACAGCGACTGCACTTGACAGTAGAGACTGTTTATCCATAACCTGAAGGGCTGGTATATCAGTATCTTGTCAACAAAGGCCTGCTCCCTGTAGCATTTAAATGTTAAATGAGTAGGCCACTTCAAAAACGAGCCCCTCCTACAGGCCTCCTCCACAACAGGTTAATAGATTGTACTCTGTTGGTAGAACGTGTAACCTTGCCAGTAAAGGTAAGAATGTCCGAGACAAAAGCAGCATTATCATACATTGAATGGGAGACAGCATTTGTCAACGTCCACAGTATTGAGTGCAGGACAGGGCTCATGTGGGACCAGTTAAGTCACATATGTGACAAGATATTTTTGTTTTGTAAGCACTGTGCCTCTAGGAAGACATCTCTCAGATAATGATTGGTGTAACAATAGAGGCTTTGTTGTACCATTGTTTTGGAGTGTTCTACAAAAAACGTTAATGGAGATTGGTTAGCGTCATGAGTGCATCATGACTAGAGCGAAAGCAGCTCGTTTATAGTCCAGCCAGGTCAAAAGATCTGAACAATATAACCAGCGTAACATTTCTATCTTCCTACATCGGATCACAACGACCACATTCTACATACATAAAAAATGGCGTGGGTCAGTGGAAAAACTACTTAGGGTTAGGCTTTATTGCTCATCTTTGTCATCGGGCCTTTACGGCATAAAGGGCTGCAGTTAGAACGAGTGTGCCTTAGTTCTGTTATTAGTAAATAACCATGTGATTGCTACAGCTCTCTTTAAAACGTCTGCTCCCAGTGAGCATTTGCACGCACGCACGCATGCATTAAGTAAAATGTTAAAGATGTCAGATGTATGGGACTTTGACTGTGCTAGCTGTTACCATTCCCCTGTTTCTCATCTCTACTAGATCATGATGGACATTGATGGTCAGCATGAATGGAGAGACTGCCTGGACATACCGGGGGTCAGGCTTCCCCAAGGCTACTACTTCGGAGCCTCAGCCATCACTGGAGATCTCTCAGGTACATTTCTCCATTGACGTTAGCGTTAATGAAACTGAATCATCATGGACGGACTTTATTGCCCATAAGTTATTTTACTTTTATTATTTATTTTATTGCATAGTTGCTGTTTTGTTGATCTGTCTAATTTCCAGTGAGATGCAGCCATTGCAGATTATTATCCATATCCTTTATTTTTAAGTAGTCATTGTGACTACTATTGCTGCCAAAATGAAAACAATGATTCACAGGTCAGTTTCAGGGGAGGTTCCATTGAAGGTGTGTTTGCTGGAGTTTGCTTTGAATAACAGACACTTTCTGTTCCTCACAGACAACCACGATGTGATCTCCCTGAAAGTGTACCAGCTGACGGTGTTACGCAGTGAGGCAGAGGAAGATGAGGAGGGAGACGAGATCACAATACCCAGTGTAGATAACATGGACCTACTAAGGAGTAAGGCTTACAACCTCCCTCTCATGAGGAGAACATACCGCAAACATAAACTGCATTCTTTTATTCAGTTTACATTTATTACTGTATGGGTCTATTATTCTATTATTAAGTAACTCTGTGGCCTGGTGATTAGTTATTGACTACCCTGAGGTTGGAATGTCTGGCACTCAGAATTAAGGAGATGGAATGGGCATAAGACCCTGTGATAGACAAGCATCCTTTCCAAGGGAGATACTTACAGTACATCAAGCTGCCTCACGCTTAAGAAACAAGATAGGCTGCTGCCCCTATGGGCCATTGTGGCTCAGACAAATCTTGTCCAAGTCTTAGGCATACTTAGGGCTCCTTATATTTTTCAATTTTCTATGCAAACTAACATGTCTTTCTCTCTCTCTGTCAGTGGGTGAAAATGAAGAGGGATGGAGTAGTATTGCTATCTTCTTTACCATCCTCTTCTCCATGTTGGGCAGTTTTCTGCTTATTGTGGTCGGTCTGATGGTCTACAGTCACTGGAATGAGAATCGACGCAAACGTTTCTACTGAGACTGAGAAAGTAGATAGAGGGAAGGGCGCCTCGCATCATAAAAACTCTTACTGCAGTCTGAAGCCAAAACTCCACTGAAGTACTGAAATGAAGGGTGAGACCCATTCTAAACCAATATGCAGTAATAGACAGTAGTATCCCTGGGTTGTCAATAATGAACCCTGGGGAAGACCTACAGCCTCAACCCACACATTGACTCCTGCCATGAGTAGATAGACACTGAGCACTCTGCACTCCCCGGCCCCACATCCTCCCTCCTCCACCCACCAACCATGCCTTACTGTATGCAAGTAGAGAGAGCATATTATTATCCACAGGTACGAACAGTGTGAAAATGACCCACCTCAGCATTGTCACTAGACTGCGCCATTACTTGTTTTTTTTTGTCTTTTGAATGTCCAAGGAACACAGTTAGCGAAGTGTGCTAATTCTACAGCGCACATGATCAGGATGATAACTGTCTGCATTACCTGTGATTCTTGAACTGTCTCACCAAAGACCGAAGATGTTATCAATGGCCATTCTGGCCATTGATACATTGCTGTTCGGCTTCAGTCTACAAACTGCATCCTAGCATTGGGAAAGTTATGTAACATTTGCCTTTATGCTGCTTGCAATTTAATTGTATATGCATTTCAATTGATTAGGCCTGTTTGAAGGAATTGTTGTTATTAACATTAACATGTTGTTATTTGAAATATTTTATGGTTACAAAGAATGTACTTTTTTTGTGTGTTGTCAAACTGAATGTGTTGTCGTTGCTGTAGAATGCATGAAGGTTTTAGAGTAAATGTTTACAACTATTTTTGTCAAGATTAAGTAGCTGTTTTTGATATTTTATATTTCTGTGTATGATTATAACAAATGGAAAGGTGACCAACCTCCTACCTTCGGTTGCATGTTTTTAATGGAATTTATTTAAATGAGTTGCCTGTCCTAACTTATTTGGTGTTTTATGTGTAATAGTCTATACTCACATTTGTAAGCTACAGGAAATGGCACACATTTTTGCACAGGCTATTTATTCTGATATATTTATGAGGTTGCCTGAGGTTAGGACTTTGCGGATATGTGTAGGGTTTATTGATACAGCAGAAGAGATCACAAGTGAGGCTTTGCGACATCTCATGACATCTTTCTGTTCAGGGTTCTGTTTGAAGACCATAGAAGACTGCACCCTATTGCTCATGTTTTCTTGTCTTCACTTTATGACTGCATTTTATTTCTGTTCTTGAGCTACTGCGTCAGTTTGTTTCCTAAATGCAAATTAAGGGATATTTCTATGTTGACGATACATGTGTGTGCTTTTGTTGCCATAAAAAAACAACCCCATACATTTTTAAGGTAATGCTTCCCCACTCCTTTGCTCAGAAAATTGGCAGATATGTACAATTCAGATTTCAGTCCTTTTGTTGATTTTCCACTTACAGAGCTGAAATCCTGAACTAATTGTATTGTCAATCATTTGTGATGGCCAGATAGCAGTGTTTAAGCCAACTCATGAAGTTGGTTAGAGGACTTAATTTGCTAAACTTTTCTGATGACTTGGTTGATCATGTGATCACAACCCAAGTGATCTTGCTCCTCAAGATCAGTATCACAAGTGCTTTAAATGCCTCCTGTATAGGGCACCTCTGACAATGGAGTTTATGCCCTCAGCTAGTCCATGTAAATACCAATATGCATTTGACAATACAAATGAGAGCCTAGAGCAAAACAACTATCACAGTACCGAATGGTCAAACTTCAGTTAAGTTTCAATTTTAGCTTTCACATTTTATCATGGTTAAACAAAAAATGCTTGCTTAGCAACCTGATCTTTTCCCCTCCCTAAGTATTTGCATAGTTGTTGTGATTGGAGGATAGAGACCAGGTCTATTCAGTGAAAACTCAAATTTAATTGTGTTAATAATAATACTATTATTATTAATACTATTATTTCAGGGACTGGACAATCAATCACATTTATTTATAAAGCCCTTTTTACATCAGCAGTTGTCACAAAGTGCTTTTACAAAACACAGAAACAGTTTGGGGTGCTGATTTATGCATGCATATACATTTCTATAATGGAGAGGGAAAGGGTCCAGACACAGGTTAGGTGTTTTAGGGCATTTATTAACAGAGATACAGGAGACGTAATTGTGGGACAGCTACGGGCAGGTGAGGCAGCTTGGGAGGCTTGCTGTTGTTCCGGAGGTACTGGTGCGGTCGGTCATATTAACATCATCGGTGGCCACTGTATTCTTTTTCTCCTTATTTTCTTGCGTCATTTGTTGTTGCAGGGGCAGAGCAGCTGCAAGGGCTGAGCTTTGGCATCATTCTTTTCTCTTTCCTTTGCCTGCTGTTCCTGTGTCACAGGGCATCTCGTCGGGCGCAACTGGGGCTTTTTGGCTAAAAAGCTCTATAATGGTCTCATCTGACCAGAGAGAAATTTCCTACATTGCAGCATGGTCACTTTCAAGCTTTCAGATGCTACATTTTAAGTAATGGCTTCTTTCTTGTAGCCCTCCAATACATGCTAGTTGTATGTAGAGCTCTTGGTATGGTTGACTAATACAACATGAATCCATTCCCAGCCTCTCAACTGTATTTTTAGGGACTTTACTCTTGGCAGTACCTGAGTGGTGTTGAGCAGCTTCCATCTGTAGAAAGCTCATTGGTTTTCACTTTCCCTCTGATTCCCAGACAGAAAATGTGAAAAGAACTTCAGTGGTTCACAGGTCAACATTAAGGTAACTGTCATCAGGGCAACTTCCGTGGTTCACAGGTCAACATTAAGGTAACTGTCTTCATCAGGGCAACTTCCGTGGTTCACAGGTCAACATTAAGGTAACTGTCTTCATCAGGGCAATTTCTTTTATCTGAGTAAACTGGGAGCTTCCACAGCACCTGGGGTTGGATACTTACACAAAATATTTCACGCCAATGGAGTTGAAGTCAGGGCTTTGGCTAGGCCACTCAGGACTAACCTGTCCCGAAGCCACTCCAGCATGGTCTCAGCTGTGTGCTTCACATTGTGGTCATGCTGAGAAATGAATCCAAACCTAGTCTGAGGTCCTGTGCACTCTGGATGAGGATTTCTTTAAAGATCTCTCTGTATTTTGCTTCGTGAATGGTCTCATCAGAGCAGATAATCTTTTCCTCATGCTCTTAGATCCCTTCAGGCAACAAGTCATATGCCTTTTACTCAGGAGTGGCTTTCATATGGGCACTGTATAATGTAGGTCTGACTGAAGCAGTGCTGCAGAGATGGTTATTCTTCTGGCAGGTTCTCCTATCTCTTCATAAAAACTCTGATGCTCTGCTAGTGGCCATTGACCTCCCTGACCAAGACACCTCTTGCCAGTTTACTTAATTAGGCCACACGGCCAGCTCTAGGAAGACCTGTGGTTTTGGAGGTTCCAAACATCTTTCATTTCACTGTGCTCCAGGGAACTTTCAATGCTTACCCTGGGCACTCATTTCTCTCATTAAGACTTAAACTCTCAGAAAAAACAGGCCCCTCAAGAGGAATGTTACAGCTTTAAGGAACAGAGGAGCATTTTAACAGACTTTATTTTCCTTTTTTAAAAAGGGTGAGATTGTCCATTCAGTACAAGTGAAGAGCAGAAAATCAATTTGGCCAGGGTCGTTTTTTTAGTCAAACATGGACCAACTCTACACCAGTTAGGTCTTAAAAAGCATCATTTTAGTTTTAATTCAGATTGTCCACCTGCAAATACTCATCCCCTAGATGTTGTATTGAGCGACAGAAGGAAACAGATCTCAATTTACAGGTTCCTTATGAAAACACTCAACACTTTCTAAATTATAAATTAGATTTCTAGGTGGTTTACTAAGAAACCATATAGGGAAATTAGGCTTAAGTGATCTGATTGGCTTCCATTTTTCCTGCAATTCGCATTGACCATATTTTTTAAAGTTTGGGCAATCGAGGAGAAGGCTTCTTCCAAAAAGGGATTCTAGGAGAACTGGTCAATGCTTACCCGGGCAGGGAAACTTCATTTTTATGAAGTTAAAAAAGGATTTTGATGCACTGAGTTTCAAAATTACAATCGTCATGGTCACAACTATAACATTTCCATCTCCTTCAGAAAGATACTTAATGAATTTGTTTGAAAAATGTAAACAATTTGTTTAAAGTTTTAATAATAATAACTGATAGAAAAATATGCTAGTATCCACTCCGCTGATTCGTCTAACTTCAACTTGGAGTGCTGAAAATCCTAATAGAATTGCTCTTTTATTGGGGATTTTCAAAATGAATTGTTCCATATCTAAATATTTCTATAAACCGTTACATTTTTAAATGTGTTTCAAGTATCTTATCAACAACTACATCACTAATGGCGTATCTTTTAATTATTAGGTAAATAGTTTAAGTATCTATTCCCCAACATACGCCTAAATTAAATAAGTATTTCCTGTGCTAGACCTAAGAAATAAGAGGGTATATAATTGCATGTTCTGAATCAAGAAAAACATGCCAAAATGTATTTTAACCCTGGCACAATATAGTGCGGCAAAATAAAAATACATTTGGATATTTATTACACATTTAAATTAATAATCTGATGTCAGAATTAATCAAAGGTCTTTGAAGTACTTAAGAAAAAATAAGATGCTTTTTATGTTGCTTGACAGAGTTTACATTAATCCAGTTAGTTGCATTTTATGAAGAGCTGTCTGATGTTGTGATAGCTGACATTTTAGTCTATTAAAATATATATTTAAAATGTTGTAAATATTTAGAACATTGAGGAAAGACTAAATAGCATGAACCCAACAAAAAGCACTTAAAACAATCCTTTAGCTTACAAAACAAACAAATTTGTATTTTCATGATAAGTAAGCAGGAATAATATTCTTAGCAGTGTAGAAAGACAGCAGACTGTACTTAAATTCATGTCACTAAAACAAGAGAAAATGAACTAGAAAGGCTGACCCACTACCCACCCACTGAAAGGTAACATGAATACATGTATAAACATAGCTTAAAGCATGCACACCAAACACACAGTAGTAGCAATAAACATTAGTTTTTTCTTTTTTTAAGAGTTTTTTTTAAACAAAGTTATTACACATACCAAATGAGGTACAGTGCGCTGTACTGAGAGTAATATTGCTTGTCATGGCAACCACAGACAAACGAGAGAATAGTGATTGCAGCATATATCAGTGGGTTTATGGTTTTGCATAGCCTAGTCAAGTACAGTACAGTACAGAGGTGCGTGGAGCTGAAATTCTGAGGAACACGTCGGGTGAAAGGAGGAAGACCGGTGTTCTACAATGACAGGGGTTTGGCCTAGTGGGGAAACTAAACAACACTTTAAAGCTGACCACCATAGGTATTGGTGGTAACAGTCGATTTCTGATCAGTGCCAAGTACAGAAACAGCAAATGTGCTACTCATGACAGTAGGATACTATACAAAATGCAAGTTTGCTTGTGTAGAGTAGGCAGAATTGTTTAGGTAGAGTACAGGCAAACAACGATAATTGTGCACTGTGTCTGCACCATCTTGAAAGTGATATATGCGGGGGCAAAAACCCTGCCTCAGAAAGACAAACATTGGTAAGGGTTGCCATGCAGTTTCAGTTACCATATTTGGTACGGTCGTGCGCCGGGGCGGGGAGGTAGGGAGTTGTATGACGAACTAGCAGGCTGGAATGAGCTTTGTTTATATCCACCATCACTATCACACCTGGAGCTAGTCACCTCTTCAGGGACCACATACCCAACCAGCCAGTGATCCTAGCTCTCTCTGCTGGTGTACCTGAGAGGCCATACGGAGACAGTGTGGAGGATTGAGACAGACAGAGAGGCATGGAAGCTTCACGCACCTCTGTTAACATTTAAACAAAAACAACAAAAAACAATAGGCAACATAAAGCCAATACAATGATAATAACAATCGTATACAATCATACAGTATTCACAGATGAGCACTACAGAGAATGTAACAACAGCTGCATGTTCAGATATTGCCAGTCTGCAAACGCAGGGAAAGAGGAAAAATACAGAGCAAATTAATGAATGGATGGATGCTTGTCCATGATTGACTTATAGCCCTTTAATCTAAGTAAACATGTGAAAGCAAGAAGAGAGTTTGTCTGGCATTCATTTTGCCCAGTAAGTGGAGTGAGCGATGGGGCAGAGACACTGAGATTCCGTTGTCCTTACTCAAAAACAACACTCTTCATTTATCTATATTGCAGAAAAATAAATGCACTTTAGCTTCTACATTTATTGTTGGGATAGGATCCCCAACAAACAACAACAACAACAACAACAAAAATGAATGGATCAAAAAACACACAAAACCAAGGACCATGTCTTTCCATAATGTTTTTTTCTTTTCTTCTTCCACTTACTGATTTCATGCTTTCAGGTCAGTTCAAATATCAAACTTCTCTTGATCATATCCTTACAAAATATACAATGATTACTAAAATAGATGAACATGAGAACAAATAATATATGTTCATCTACATGATAAAAAATAGATGAACATGACAACCGATGGCATTTTGAATTTCAAACCCAAGCTGGCAGACAAAATATTGCCCATTACTACAGGCTACCGCTTCTACAACATGTAAAAGTCATGATCTTGTTTTGTGGTTTTCACTGCAACTCAAAACCACATCCTAGAACAACAAGACGACAGATACACAGAGTCAGAGACACTTACACTTTAGACTCTATAGACTTGTATAAAGGAAATGCTTCAAAAAGAGTGGGGCTGGACACAATTCAGCTTTCAACAAAAACACAAATCTGCAATAGCTGTATGACTACTCATCAACCAGCCCTGTGCCATGTAATTCATGTTCCACAGCCAACTACCAAGGCAGCTTATGGTGTTTTATTAAAAACATGTTAGTGTCCTAATGTGGAAATGCGAGCGGAGTGCCCATATTTGTCTCTGTGTACACGAGTCAACACTCTGACTTTCAAACGTTACTTTGACTATTGATACTTCACACGTTTAATGATTGACATCTTTAAGTCAATAAAATATGAATACACTTCATCAGTCCATAACCTTCTTGATCTGTAGGTGCTGCACAAAAAGCAAATGAATACCCCAAAATAATAATAATAAAAAAAACTATTGTCACAGCCATTTAAACACACACACCCAAAGCAGCAGGATCTTTTGTGTGCTTCCTCTAAGTGGAACGTCACGCTAGGATCCCAAGCACTCCGCCCGACTCTACAGCGACAGCTGGACACGTGCTGGGCCAGGAACGCCCATCGCCAAGGTACATGTGGTTTATCATAACAAGGCATGCAGCTGGGCCAACACCGAAAAACCGTGAAACCACCGGATGGAAAAGACCACAACAAACCTCTCGCATTGGCCACCAGTAACAGCCAAGGGAGTTGGCATCAGTCATGACAACACAATGAACACAGGGCATCTAAAGTACAACTGTGTTTTACTCGGGCCCAGGCCGCGCAAACAAGCCAGGGGCCCACGTGGCCGAAAAGTAGCATCTATCAGGATCCGGCTGCTGGTGTGAAAACAGCAGTCGATTCGTCAGTCAGCTGACACGCCTCTGGCCGAGCACACAAACATCATCCCAGTGCGTCCTCTAAAACTGGGTTGTAAAACCTGGGGAGGTGTGTGTCGGCCGCCAGGGGTTAGGGCACTGTTTGAGGACATGCTAAATAAGACCACACTACACTCCACTGCCCAATGCATTCTACACACTCACATTACACTCATTGCAGCCCCCTGATGAGAGCTTTGTTGCCATTATTGGGGCCTCAGTTAAAGCAAGTTTTGAGGCAGAAGGTACAATGAGAAAGTGAGACGAGCCAGTCCACTGCAGCTGAAACATCTCACTCCCCGCCCTCCACTGGGCTGTTATTTCCAACACCACCCCCCTAACCACACCCACACACACACCCACACACACACCCACCCACACACCCACCCACACGTTATATCACCAGCAGTCTTTTTATAGACACCAAGTTGCAGGCACGGTGATGGGATAATGTCACGGCTTACAGTGTTCAGTTCACCTGGCCAGTCCGATCAGAGATCAAACGCACCCAGTCCATTACAAACCACTCAGTCGGGCCACCTGTCGAACCGAGCAACACTGAAGAGGGTATGAGGAATGGAAAGAGGAGTTGTGAAGGGATGGCGGGGGTCTGACATTATTAGGACCCAGTCCAGAAAGACTGTAAGAGACAGACAGACAGTCCTCCCTTCCCAGCCTCGTCGCTGGATGCCAATAGCCCTGCTGTCACGCCAAGAGGAAAGCAGACGCAGGCTGAGATGACCTCGAGGGTGACATCACTTTGTAGCTGCGCCCCAGGTTACACAGCACACACCCCCTACGAAAGCAACAGTTCCATCAGTCACAGTCTGTATCCGGGGGTCTGTCCCTTCAGGTCAAGACAGCGTCTGGTAGGTTGATGACCGGGCTGGTATGCTGTCCTTTCCCAACAGAGATGAAATGTTAGAAGGGCCAGAGCAAATTCCCAGACAGTGGGGTGGGGGAATGAGGAGTGTTTTGAAGGGTAGATGAAGTCCATTCTGAGCCAGCGTCTGCACCACTTTTTACCACTAGGCAGATTTCTCTAGAAGCGTCCCCCCCCCACCCCCCTTTTGTGAAGAACGTGGGCATTTGGCTCATCATTCCAATAGCAAGACTGGCAAAGCAGAGGAGGGACCACCCATGGGTAGCCAAGAATTAAACCATGACTATCTTTTTCCAAATAAGTGTCTTTTTTTCATCCTGGTTGTTTTATGGAACACTACAAGCACGTCAACAACAGGACTACTTGGTTATTTGGTGACTTGTTGTGGGGTATTTTGTTTCGTGGTGGTGTTTCGGGTTATTGTTTTGATGACAGTAAAAAGAGGTTTCCAGTGCCTCCCTCCCTAACATGTGGATCCGGCAGCAGGAGCTGCCTCTGGATGGCAGGTACTGGAGCTCAGACTAGGCGGTCTCCAGCGCTGGCAGTCTGGGGCTGAGGTTGGGGCTCTGGGGTTCTCACTTTGTGTCTGAGGGCGTGGTGGTGCTCGGAGGCGAAGCAGCAGTCCCCTCTGGCCCCTTGACACACTCGCTCCTCATCCTCCTCCAGCCCAGAGCCCTCATCCAGCTGGCATACACACACCTCAATCCCAGAGTCGCCAGTCACATGCCTGCGCCGTGTCAGTAGCTCCTCCTCCAATGGGCCCTCAGGGTCTTCCTCCACCGGTCGCTCTGATTGGCTCGGTGCAGATGTAGCTTCTTGGTCCGCTGAAAAACTGGCAGCCTGCTCCTCTACTGTATTGTCTTCTGTTGGGGGTTCCAGCACCATAACAGCTTCTGACTGGATGGGGGGCAGTAGGATGGCAGTGGTGGTCTCTGGGGGTATCTCAGAGTAAGGTGGAGGGGGAGTTGGGGGATGACCTACAACCTCTTCGTAGTCAGGTAGCTTGCAGTCTGTCCAGAACCCTGCGAATGAATAAATATTTATTCAGGAGTCAGACATTGATCCAGTCTAGATATGGTTAACTAATTGTCAGATGTGGTTTATGAACCTGCTATGAACCCTGGCCAACCAGCAGGACTGGTTACGGTAAACAGGGACAGGTGGTAAAGTAATTTCAGTGCTAAAGCATCAGGAGGCTTCCAGCCCACTGCAGATGGGAGAGTTGTGCAATAAAGTGTTTTTCACTCTATAGGCCGTAACACTCAAATCAGTTGTTTTCCCCAAATGATTTGGACGACTGTACAACAACTAACCAACGTGTTAAATCCCCCATTTACTGACAGGGCCAAACTAGTTGTCATAGTAACAACAGATGCGTGTGCACTACATTCTGATTGGTGCAGGTGGCAAGCCTTATGCTACGTAATAGCTAGGTGTAGCTAACAAAATGCCTGCCACAAAAGTTTCTGTTTTGCATGTTCAAAATAAGAATGCATTTAACAACCTCAAAGGATAGGACAGTCAAACTTACAAACCAATGGCCATTGTTAAAAATAGACATGAAATGATTTGTGAGTTGTTGAGCCCCTTGCATTTCAGCTCTCAATCCAATTTCCTGCATAACTAGTACTGGTAGCTACATCTAAGAGCAGGTTTGTTGCAATATAATGTGACGTGGATTTGTGATTTGTTTAACAATCTCCACAAAATATGTAAAAAGTCAAAACATTTAAATATGAATTCAAATAAAACACTAATGTACTTTGATTAGATGGGTCTTTGACCCCCTAAAGGAGAAAGTTTGGAAACAATAACACCTGTGGTTTCTGTAATCCTGCAAACCAAGATTGTGCAACATGTATTTGCATTATTCAGTCCAAAATTCTTCAAGCTTTGTTAAAGAGATTAAGTCTAAACAGTAATTTGACCATTCAAACATTTCCTGTGTAAGTAGGTTTTTCTGTGTTTATCTGCATAATTTTTTCAATAGGTGTACATTTATTTTTCACTTTGACAATATGGACATTTTTCTGTACATAACTAACAAAAAAAGTTTGAAATAAATCAATCACAATTTAATTTACAAAATTTGAAAAATTCCAAGGGGAAGAATAAGGGGAGGTTGCAATCCACTGTAGCAGTCTAATGCAACAACAGAGCTGTGTGACGGAATCATTTTAGTAGTTCAGTTCTTGGTCAGGAACACCTTCAAGTCAATCTATCAATTGCGTTGTAGAGGTAGGGTGGCAGGTGTCCTAGCAGTTAGAGTATGTAACCAGTAAACAAAAAAGTAGTTGGATTAAATCCATGAGCCAGCAAGGTGGAAAAATAAATCTGTCATCTTCACCCTGAGTAAAGCAGTTAATCCTAATTGCTTCCTGGGTGTTCAGCCCTACACACCTCTCCAAATTGGAGGGATTAGGTGGAATGCAGAAGCCAAATCTTGGTTGGATCTTGAGCACAAAGGACAAATATCCCCTTTTTTATCCCCATTCCTTCTGTCTCCCTGCTGTTGTCGTTCTTGGTTCTGTGTTGACTACCATTCTTTTTGTCTCCCTGCTGTTGTCGTTCTTGGTTGTGTGTACACTACCATTCCTTCTTTCTGCTGTTGTTTTTTCTTGGTTGTGTGTAGAGTACAATTTCTTCTGTACTGCTGCACAATGGATTAGGGTCCATGTAGCTGATTACAATGTCAACCAGAGGATGAAGTTGTACTTCATGGCAGTTAAGGGAAATTGCCTTTCTCTGGCTCTGAATGCTGGCAGTGATGCGACTCACTACTTCGTTTCTTTTGGCTAAAGTGATCAGTCATCATAAATAATGATAAATTAAGTAACTGAATACTAGCGCCAAAGCTGTCTGCAGAACTGGGGGCACTTACATTAACCACAACAGAACAGCAATTGACTTACCATGAAAATGTATTAGGCCTAATCTGACTACACTTAGCTGTGAATAAGCATTGACTGTGTCAACTCTAGCAACTGCAAAAAGACATTTGATGTTCATGTGTGTTTTTACAGTTCTACAGTATGTAGGCAATAGACTCACTCAGGTTAAGGGGTGGAGGGGAGATAAAGGAGCTAGAAGCTCCCTGGTAAGCCATAAGGCTGATTTCACGCTGACGTTGCTCCTGCTGCAAGCGCATCTTCACCCGACGATGGCGGTATGCACAACAGCAACTCAGCATTATGATGAGTGTCCACACCAACCAGAACCCTGCACAGAACAATCACTTAGCTACATATGTACTTTTTACACACTTGTTTTGACCACAGCTGAACTAGGGACTAGCAATGCACCAATCTGATACAGGCATCGGAAATGTGTCCAATACTGGCCAAAAATACGGGATTGGGTATCGGCGACAGCGAATCTATGTAATGAACTGATGCCATGAAATAGATCATAATAACAATGTGAGGTAAATGTCTTAAGGGCTATGCCTAGTGAACACAATAACAACCACAATAATGTGCAGTTTGCAATTACTTTACACTTGAAACAGCCACTAGTAAAACTAGTAGTTGCAAACTTTGCAAAGCAAGTGTTTCAAGGGGTGACAGTGGAAAAGCTAAGGCTAACAAGCTAACACCAGATAGCTAACACTAGCTAAGGTGGCTAACTATTGCTTATGCTAGCTAATGCCAGGCTAGCTGAAAATATATCACTTTATTTATTGTGCAATCTCAAAATCCATTCAGATTCATAGCGAACAAGCAAGCCTGTCCGTTTGGTGCAGCACAGCCTTTACTTTTAGTTTCATTTTCAATTGATTAGCCCAATAAGCTATCTCTTACTGTGCCTAAGTGAATCTAACGCCTAAATTAATCTAGTGCCACTTTCATTAAGTTGTGATTGGACGACAACCAGCAAAACGCGCCAATTCACATGGAACTTTATGATTTTAACCAATTATCAATGAGAAAATGCCTGCATAAACATTAAGGAAACCATTCTAATTCCAACAGAATGTCAACAAATGCCTTTGTGTATTTGAACTTATTTTTTATATTTTTTGATGTGGTTAAAATGGCTTAACTTCCACAATCTTAAATCTAAAAAAAAATTGTTTATAAAATGTTCTGACACACAATTCAGTCCTGTAAATGAATTAACAATTTGAAAACGGCAGTATCGGATCAGTTCTCTTCATCGAAAGATACTCAAAGTTCAGTACTCTGAATTGGTACAGACAATGAAAAAGTGGTATTGGTGCATCCCTAAATTTATAACTATTAACTTTCCAATTGTAGAGATTTAATAAAACAATGACAAATTCAAAGATTTCTATCACGGAAACAAAAAAGAGTAGAATCTGAGAAGAAAAATGTTGGGATGGGGAAAACGAGTGAACTGTGTGACAAAGGGAGAGAATAGAGGACATACACCAAAGCTCGTAGTAGTAGGTGCAGCACTCAGTCTCCCCGCAGCAATACCCCATCTCACACCGGTACTGCTCATTGTTCACTCCAAAACAGAACTCCTTCCCCTGAAAAAATACAATACACACACACACACACACACACACACACACACACGTTATTCAGTAACATCACAACACAAAATAGGAGAAAAACTATTATGTATAGGCACACAGCTGTTTGAGATAATAATGTTACATTGCTGGCATTTAGTGCAAAGTTCTTTAGCAAGTTAGCCTGCAAAAAAGCGACACACTAACTTTTTTGGGGGATGAACACTGCAAATGCCTTCAGTGTTTTGAACATCAAATGAATAGGTAAAAAGAATGGCATCGACAACAAGGACATCCTTGACTGACCAGGCTCTAGCAACTCCCACAGGTGAGACGGCTACCGATAAATTCTAACTGAGATCATCAGTTGAGTGAGTTTGTCCTCAATTCCTAATCTGACTAATATTCTAGTTGGACATGCTGATTCCAAAAAGGCAGAAAGGCTAGATATGGATTCCTTGGAAGAAGACATGAAGCAGTCTTCAAATCTCGTTTGCCAGTTGAGCAGACAGGACCATAAGTTCAGCTGAACATGAGGAGAAAAGGGGGTACAGAACCAACAATACTAAAAAATAATAGCCCAAAATACTAATCCCATGATTATACAACCATGTCATAGGAATTGCCATCATGCTTACTTCAAGTTCAAATCAACATGGTAGTCAATACACACAATAGCATACATTGTACAAGTTGAAATCACAAGTAGGCTACTCTTCATGACAATACAACACCAGGATATTCTAAGAGTTTTGAGGTTTTTTTTAGCAAATGTACCATGGTACAGTAAGTTACTTTTATATATCTCAGTCTTGGCCCGAGGAATATGAATGATTTGATAGCTAGCTGTTAACTTTTGAACCAGGTACTAGTACAGTGGGCTAGTAGGCTAAAACGACACAACAGGTGTGTGGCCAGCAACTAATAGTTACAAAAAAATATGAACATCTGCCCATAATAAGAGAGAACGTAGTTAGCTAGTTTACAAGCTAGTATTGTTAGCCAGCTACCCGGCACAGTCGTTTAGGATACTAACGTTTGTGAACTAGCAAGCTATCCATTGTCAGTTTGTTTACTGGCACAAGTAGTACTTCATGGCCAGCTATCAAAATTATGCCTTTGCTGTACATTGTAAGTGGCCACTCATGAACAGGTAACGAATGATTAAATATATTACCGTCTTCAGTACAAAATATCCATGCAAAGCCGGTTAGCTAGGCTGCTCGTTATTCAGCTAGCTTAAAACGGTTAGCTTACCGGAGTACATTAGAAGCTAGTAACATTAGCTATGTCTAGATCATCAGCTATTCTTCATAGGTTTTGAGCTGTTCCATTAAATGGTAGACGGAAAGATTTCGGATAATAAAAGATGCATTTCATGTAATAAACATTGTATAAATAGCTAGCTGAAGTTATATCAACAAACACTAGCTTTGCTCAAACTGACGTCACACAAAGTTGAAATTCCTCGCAAGGCATAGCCAAGTTTCTTTGTGGGGAAACAAAAAGGCACAATAGAAGGCCTACTTCCAGCTGCGATCCACGGCCTCGGTAAAAGCGCCTACCACGCTATGAACGCAAGTTACAGCTTACCTGCACCAAACAGGTCCCGGTGCAAAGAAGACCTATAATGGATCCCACTGTTTTCTGTGTCATCTTTCCCGGTTATTGGCCGAGTACACGACGGGGATCATATAGCAGCTGAACCAGAACTTGTGAAATGAGCAGCTAATTCAAACCGTTACGTAGACGACATGTTTTTGTCCCTGTCGGAAGGCGTTTAATGATTCACAACCAGAAACGAATAAAATGTTGTGCCAGCCACTGGAGGGCGGTGCTGTGTCATACAACTGGGTGTTTTTGTAACAGCAGCGACATGAAAAAAGTATATTTCGCACATGTAGAAGAATCCTGTTTTCATTGATCCCTTTCCGAAAAATTAAAATAATTGGTTTTCGGAAATACACATGTTAGCCTGCTGGAGTACATTAGTAGCTAAACTTAAACTTGCACCTTAAACTTGCCCTCATTGCACATTGTACATTGCCACTGTACTTGCATTTCAATTGTTACATACACATGTCTACCACGGGAACCTCATTGCTGCTATCCCTGCATTTTAGTTGCACAGGCAACCCTACTCCTTCAGTTTGCCTTTATTGCAAATTCAGAATGCTATTGAGAATTGCCACTTGTAACCAGCACAACTTCTTATCTCACTTGTACATACATTATATATAATAACTGTAAATTTTCCACAGCATATTTAGACTTGCCATATGTAATGCATTTGTATTAACTGCACACCTATACATTCCACTTGTACATACATATACTGAATGCTTGTACATTTTTCTGCATTCCTCTATTTGCACTTCTGGTTAGACGCAAACTGCATTTCATTGTACTGTACTCGTACTTGTTCAATGATAATAAAGTTGAATCTAATCTAATGTTGCTATTATCAAAGGTTCCGAACAGTAATTTTAATTTCTGTGTAAAATATATATTTTAATGAAAATAACCAATAATGTTTTCTTGATGCAAATGCTAAACATTTAAGAAAACGTAGGTGATTTTTATGAAGACCGAAAAGACCGGCTGTTGGGGCTGTTAGCTCCCCATGTTAGCATGGCCGTTGCTAACATGGGGAAACGGTGGATATGATTCACGGGGCCCATGGCTTGGCGGGACCAACTGGTTGTAATACTATCATTGTCGTCCTTAACTTAGGGGGCCCAGACATATATTTTCAGGGGGGCCAGATTTCCTGGCCCCCCTGTTCATGAGCTGCCCTTATTGGACAGCTCTCCACACAAGTCTATCATTAGTCATGTCATTATTTGGCGCATGATTCTATTATGTTTGTACTAGCCTACCATTTTTCTTTTACTGTGTTCAGCAGAATCTTGCAAACCAGGTGATACATGCCTGCAGTGGTACAGGTATGCATATTAAACTGTTGGAAAATAGAAAATGAGGGTCAACACTTTTTTCCTCCAAAAATAAAATCATAATACACACCTTTTCTTTTGCAGGTTTTGGATAGAAACTAAGCTATACCTAAGAAATTCTAAAAACTTCTTTCAGAAATTTTGTTAGAATCCGCTTGTATGCAGAATTAAATTAAAGTCATTGTACTCTCTAATAATTTTCCATTATTTGTTTGGGACAGCTACATAGGTTCTACAAGTCCATGTCAAAATGCAACATAATCTATAGAAAATCCATGTTAAAAGAAATACATGTGTTAAATTTGCAATGACCGGTATTTAAAGAAAAATTGCCTTAAGACCAGTTAATTTTTTATCCTGCATGATTGTATGATAGTATTTTTTCTAGCACAGCCAGTGAGACAGCGAGCTCTACATGAATGCTTCACTGAAATTAACTTAGAGGGGTCGTTAGTTATGGTAGTGTTGTGGCTATTTAAGAACAAGTTAGTCACTATCAATCACTGTAGCCCCAACAAGAGGAAACATAATGAGAGCATGTCTCTATAAGCCAGATGTCTCACTGTACTGTCTCTGACCTGCCTACACCCCAGTGTATTACATCAGATAGCATGAAGGCCATCTGGCTCCTGTTTGTCACTAGCTTCTATAACTACAGTCATACCATAAATAAACTGGGTGACAGATAGAACATCTGATGTATAAAGCCGAAGCATCAGGTCACCTTTTTCAAAGCCCTGTGGCCTGCAATAGAAGCCTGTGGAGCGGGGTGTGGATCAGGGCCAACTTCCTGTCTATTTTGTCATCCATGAAACTTCTGATTTCAATAAAGTTTTCTGTTCCAGAAAGTAGATTATGTTACAGAGTGGACTGTGTTTTTTAGACTGTCCCTTTTGCCAAAGTCTGTGAGTGCAGGGCAAATTGAATTATTGCACACACAAATTTTCCAGAGAAACCCTGTAGAATGTGCCAATATTACGGTATTGTGAAATTGTAACAAATGTTGATCTTGGGGCTGTGGAATCTGACATTGTTTATATTTATTTTTATCAAATATTTATTCAGAAATTAATTGACAATAGATGAAAAAGAAAGTAATGCAAACACTGATACACAGACTATTTTGAATTTATATATATTGTCAAGAAACAAAAAAATAAAGTAGCCACATATAATAGAGAAGGTCAGGAATAAAGTCAAACAATCCATTTCTAAAATCACAAAAGAAAAAGTATCAGGTGTTACAATTTCTTAAATGATAGTGTTGTAAAAATATTGTATTATGTCACTTACCAATTCTAAAGAATTTAATAAATATTCACGTTCAGATGATACAATATTACATTTTTACACATTTTTAGGCAAGATTTATTAACACATACATTTTGATGAATGTCTGATGTGCGAATTGTCAGTTCCTGCACTTATTTTATCCCACGTCAAGCGCTGAGCATATACCATATTTCAATGTGAATATCACTTATAACTTTTATCTGTAACAAAAACTCAAGGACACTGTGCTTGCCTTCCGAGATAACCGCTCCTTCACTAATTCTGATATCTCCCCGCTGCTCAGTCTCCTCACAGAGAGGAGGGTGGCCAGGCAAAAGTAATCAATCATCAATTCGACCAGCTCCATAACCATATGAGTTTTATTATATAGTTACTTAGGTAATTCCAAAATAAATGTACGAAGTACCAATTTGTGTCTAGCCTCTGGAATGACGTGACGTGAGTGACTGACCACGCGCGAGATACACACGGATACACACCGGAAAAAATACTTCACTGTTCGTTGTTTATGGTGACGTCACGGCTACCATAGCTACGGAGAGCTTCAGTTCAAGTTAATGTGGTTAACAGCTGTTCAAATAATTGTTAGGTAGATACGGTGAAATAATACAGTCAGATGCTGCTGGTTTGCTAGCAAGTTAATCCACTCATCCTGAATACTAGCCCCCGGCAAATCATGGTAAGTAGCTTGCAGTACCAAATTTGACGTGCAATATCGCATTTACTAGCTTAGTTTAGTCAGAACGCTTAAGTGCCACGCAGGATGTTATGGGGTCGGATGGGGCAAAGGGTATAATATTAAGTTACTTATCTGTCAGTTAGGTTATGTACCTGGCAGGACATTGTCATTGGAAAAAAGTATTTCAAAGTGTTGGGCGCTATTAATGTCAGGACAAATCACATCCATCCTTATTTGCTATTTTGGAGTTTATGTTAAGCATATCTCACTTCAAATGTTGTAATGGACAGAGTTTTGCATTATCTATCCTCTATCTCAGACAATGTCTTAAGGCCTTTGTCTTAAAATGATTCATATGTTTTAAACTGATATTAAGGTACTGTAACCTACACTTTTAAAAGATATCCATTCTCTAAGGGTGTGACAGCTTTATTGTAGTCTCTCAATTTACTTTCAATTTACTTAGTGTAGCTAGTCCTTATTATTGTTGCCTACTTAAATGATGGTATGTCATCTAAAGAGATTGTGAGCAGTGTCATAAGGATGTGGCTAGATAATATGCTGTCTATTTTGTTGGCTGGCTCAAGAAGTACAGTGACATCAGAGTAAGACTTAATGAGCCTTACTCACGCTATAAGTCACATCACTGGAATAATTTTTTTCCTGTCCAATCAAAGGTTGCTTTGAATGTAGGCCATGACAACAGGCTAACAGCTAAAGCTGTTCTCTTAGTACATCTTGTCACTGCACATGAAACTCACGCTCTTCTGGATTAATCTGTGCCAATCCTAATTACACCAGGGTGTCTTCTGATTGGCCAAGGTTAACCTCAGCACCCCTCCTAGCATAATTTCAGCTGTGGTTATTTTAGTGGCCAAGAAAAATCAGAAAACTGAAAAGTTAGCACTGTTTTCATTACAGCAATACTGATAAACTTCAACTCCCACCATGTGTTATGCCATAACCTGTTTTCTACCCTGATAACTGAAAACACATGGTTTGGAGCTGAACCACCTGAAGTTAATTATGCTAACTTAGGAAGTCTTCTCACTATATATATGTATATATGTATATGTATATATATAACGGGTTGGTTGTGATCCTTAGTGCTGATTGGCTGAGAGCTGTGGTTAATGAGACCATATACCACGGGTATGACATGACATCACTATTTACTGTTCTGATTGCATTGGTAACCATTTTTTAAGAGCAATAAGGCATCTCTGGGTTTTGTAATATTTCGCCAATATACCATGGCTAAGCGCTGTGTCCAGGCACTCTGCAATGCATCGGGCCTAAGAAGAGCTATTAGCCATGGTATATTGTCCATATACCACACCCCCTTGTCCCATATTGCTTAACTAACTACATCTGTTTAAGTACATCTGTTTGTGTGTTTGCCATGATGTCACCTGACCTCCCAGTGTGTTGCATGGCAGGGTTTGCTGTCGATTCTGCGAAGATTGAAGCACTCTCCAGACCAGGAAGTGCAGTTGCTGTTACTGGGGCTTGACAATGCTGGCAAGACCACCCTGCTGAAACAGCTGGCCTCAGAAGATGTCAGACACATCACCCCTACTCAGGTCAATGTGCTGATATACACATTAGCATGTAGGCATCTAAGACAACTAGGAAAGCAGTTCCACATGATCACTGTGATCAGAAACCGTTCAAGGCATTGCATTAATAGGCACTCTCCTAATCTGTCCACAGGGATTTAATATAAAAAGTGTGCAGTCCCAGGGATTTAAACTAAATGTTTGGGACATTGGAGGGCAACGCAAGATCTGTCCTTACTGGACGAACTACTTTGAGAACACAGATGTTCTAGTACGTCCTAAAAATTATTTTAATGGAGTCTAAATGGTTGAGAAGGTTGAATGTGTTTACACTTCCATTTTAGTCATTTAGCAGATGCTGTCATTCAGAGTGACCGACAGTGAAGTTAGTGTATTCATCTTAAAATCACTTGGTGGGACAACCACACAACCCACTAATAGTACATTTTATTCATTGAAGTTATGTCAACAATACTCTCCACTGTTCATCTTGTTCCAGATTTATGTGATTGACTGTTCAGATAGGAAACGCTTTGAAGAAACGTGTCAGGTAGGAAAACAACAGTCTGTAAAAATGCCTTAAATTTAAGTTTTCTAACTCACTATTTTCACGCAGTTGTTTCTTTCTCTCTCTCTCTCTCTCTCTCGCTCTCTCTCTCTCGCATGCACGCACGCACACACACACACATGCACACACACACATACAAATATACCCACCAAAACCAGGAGTTAGCTGAGTTGATGGAAGATGAGAAGTTGAGCATGGTGCCACTGTTGATATTTGCAAACAAGCAGGACGTGATGACAGCTGCCCCTGCATCAGAGCTGGCTGAGGGCCTTAAACTGCACACCATCAGAGACCGGGTTTGGCAAATCCAGGCCTGCTCGGCAGTCACAGCAGAGGGAGTACAAGTATGTATGACTTTAAACAGAACACACATGCACACACTTTTATATGCAAACTATTAACTCCCTTTGTACACACCATGCCTAGGTACATTCAGAGAGCTTCGTAGACACTGATCTAATGTTAAATACTATGAGTCTATTTATTTCCACACTGTTTAGGATGGCATGACGTGGGTTTGCAAGAACATAGCAGTTCGTAAGAAGTGATGCCATGGGCATTCTTATTCACGAAAACTCAGACGAGGGATAGGAGGTGAAAGTTGAAGTGCTGTTCCTTATCACAGCTTTTGACTAGGGTTTTACAGTATTGTGATTCTTTTAAAACTAGATAATTGGTGATTTGGAGTAGAATAAATACCTTAAACATTACAGAAATATTCTATAATGTAGACTGATATGACCAACATTTTATTGATGCTTTTTTAGTTGTATATACTGTATATACTGTGTAAGTTATTATGTAAAATGGTTATTATTAAGTTATTACTCAACTGCCATTTGCTTAATGTTTACACCTTTTTGTAAAAGCTGACATGCTTCTAAGATGCCTGCATTGGAGCTTGGAACATTATGCACTTTTTTAAAGGAGAAATAAAACATTACTTTTAAAGAAGAAATAAACACTACTTGGTATGTGGGTGCGCATATGTGTGTGTAATGAAACTGGAGCGGATGAATATTCAGTGAATATGTTAGAATACATTGCCTGTGCTTCTCCTAGAGAAGAACTAGAGGGCACCATTTCTCTTCTGTTGATCTAATTCTAAAGGACATCATTTTGCTAACAGGACTCAAAGATCCTCTCTCCTTGTATAAGATTTGTATGGTTATTCAACAGCATACTCTGCTTCTTAACAACATAAATTATAACGTGTATATAATGAGTTTATGTCATGGCCTTAATCTAATATACATTATATCACTGGCCTAATCTAGATTATGTCATGATGTTATTTTAAGGGGTAAAATAAAGGCACTATTCAGTATCATCTACGACAGAAACAAGCAAAGATGAATAATTTATTGGAAGAAATTTTAACCTTTCCCATCCTTTCTCATCTCTATCAGACTGGACTACTGTACATGGACTAGTCTAGAGAACCACTACAACGAACACCAAACTGACTTCAAAACATAACTATGATGTTCTCTGTATTCCCTAGCTTAGAATTAGAAAACAATCATATTTTATGCATGTTCCTTCCTTAGTAAAGCAAATACCATGAACTGCACCCAACAATCTCTGACACTGGAGCATTTAAAACACTCTTCAATACATCTCTCTTGCATATACAATAAATCTTATAGAATTCCTTAACCTTTCAATTACTAAAGTTCTCACCTTGTTCACCATGATTTACCACAAGACAATTGCATTTTTTATTCTATTTTGTCTTTCAATGCAGCCCATACTAATCTGCCTGGGCTGAGTGCTTCACTGTAGTCTTATTGGACATTTACATACAACCCTTTTCCAGGACTCTAATAGATCTCCAATACAATTTGCATTTATATAGCCCTCTTCATACCAACATGATTTGGGTGCTTTGCCATGATAAAAACAAACCTCCTCCCCTGGCCTTGAGTCACAATATTCTGCTGTGTGTCCTACTCTCCATGTAAGCTTGGCTGACTTTAATAACCCAGAGTCCGTTGATCCTCCATCTGAGGCCAATAGAAAGCAGGAGTATTCACCTGGACCTCAAGGTGATTCAACAGTCAGCATAGACTATGGAGGGGTTTGTAGACCATGCTCAAGCGTGATCCATCCATAGTCACAGTGGTTTGCTGCTTTTGTACACTTGAAAGCAATAGCTGTCATTACTATACCTATGCAGGGAAATATGTACTGCAAAGATGAATAGATTTATTAAATGGATCCTAAAAAAGCCTGTAAAATATTTCTACTGAAGGAGAAACTCTAGTAGGAGATGCATTTTAGTTAGGAGGAAATAAATAATCACACGCTTAGCTCTGGGGTTTGTTCCAGTATATAACTAAACTATGCATTTATAGTTTCACAAGGATCTGTGTAGGATTCTTGTAAAGCTTTAAAAAAAAAAAACAAGGAAATGAAAGTCAACCATGTGAGACAGGTGATAAAACCTGTATAACCTCTCTCTCTTTGCATTGCTTAATTATTAACATCTGATCCCTACAATGTAATAATCAAACTAATAAAATGCACTCAATTACATATAGAAGTTTTCCCCCTTTCCCAAATAGGATGTTAATCAGATCGCAAAGTGTAAAGGATGTGAGTGACAATAAATCCCAATGAACAACAATATAGGATATCCCAAATAAGAGAATAGAGTGAAGCAATCAACCCTCGTTACCTCCACTGCTAACCCCGTCGAGGCAAGAGGCAGTCAGGCCTGCAGTAGACCATAAATCATGGGACTTTCCCAGCTTCTCACCCCAGCACACTGGCCTCCCACACAGGGGAAACGAAGGACAGAAAGACAGATTGACCAGGGAGGTAAAGAGAGAGATATCCTCTGACTTAATTAAAGTGTCCACAGTACTATACATGTACTGTACCTTAAAACCGTCTGATAAGATTATGATAATGAAGAATATGATGTCATTGGCAAATACATGTTCAAAAGTCTTTCACTCTTCTGCACCTGCCATGTGTTATATCAGACAAAGTCTCTCTTTACCACTGTGCTAAAACCACCCACATACACCATCAAGTTGAGAGAGTGGAGCTGGCAAGGCTGAGATTCATTTGCCCTATCTGACCGACAGACACATTTACAGCAGTGAGGAGGGTTCGTTTGGCCGTCAAGAGTGCTCAGTGCCATGCTCCCAGCCCATCCCTTTTGATTTAGCAGTCGAACGCCAGATGATAAAATAAACAAATGTCGGCATTCCTCCCACAGCCACTTTGATGTTTGTCTCTCTCTCTGGAGCTGTAACAGCTCTGTAGGCTCTCTGCCTCTCTCCAGGACACAGTGGACTTGGGGGCCAATAGGGGCCACACTGTAATCAAGGCAGAAGCCATAAAGAGCCAGGAATGGTGACTGTAAAATGACTAGCTTTATCCGTTCAGGGTAGAGGCTGTCCTCACACCTCAGTGTAGGTCAAACCCAGAGCAACACTGTGGGGTCACCACGGAGGCCAGCTTGGCAGGGGGCCTTGTTCTGTTTGATGGTGACAAGACAGAGATAGAAGGAGATAAATAGAGATAGGCTGTCTGCTCATGCAGGGTCATATTTCCACTGTGACATTAGGAATCCAGCGATACAGACACAGTAGAACAGTGTAGACACGCAGTACAGTTCTGTTTGCTGTCAGTGTAGAGCACCATGGGATGTCATTTCTCCACACTGTTTTAGTAAGGCAGTCTCTTGAATACCAATACATTGGAAGGAACAATCGTGACAGAGTTCCATTGCACTGCACCGGTTTTGTGCAACATTTGTTGAAAATGTAATTTTCTGGATTCATTTCTTGGCTATTATTTCATCCGGCCTTGTATATGCCGGTTATCAAGTGGATGTGCCAATACAGTTACATAATGATAAGTTGCTGCAAATAATGATCTATTCCACAACACAAATTAAAATGTATTCCTAAGAGCTTAATTTGAAACCAATAGTGTGCAAAATAACAGAAATAGACCATGGAGGTCGTCTTTGGAGCAGTCTGGGAGACTACTGCTTCAGAAAGGGTCAGGTCAAAGGTCATGTTCTTGACCCCTCACTAACCCCTGACTCCAGACTGCACCCGGCTGTGTCACACAAGGATAGGGAGAAGAACCCTTTCCATCGTTCACGTATAGAACGCTTTGCTCATTGACTGATTGCCCTTATCTCTTGACGGATCTTTTCCAATTCCCTGTCTCTGTGTCTGTACGTCCCCACCTGTCTCCCCAGCAGTCATAATTTGACTTTTTATCACCTCTCGCTGGAAGAGAGAGCTGGCATCATCCGTCATTACAGCACACAATGACAGCTCTTCACAGAGGCATGAAAGGAATGGATTTTTACATTTGACTCAATCCAGGGGGTTACTTTACTGTAACAGATTCAATATTCTTAAATGAGCTTGGTGATATACTTACATGCCGGCCAGATGAGATGATCTATTGCATGGCCTTAATCGATTTCTTAGACCTCAAAGACTGGAGTACTTTTGCAGAAAAAGACATAATGTGTGCAATAAAAATATAATTATTCATTTGATTAGACTTATAATTTATGCCAATCAAATGTTCATCTTCTTGAAAAGTGATTGGACTGTGTTCTGTAAGATACACATATTTCTTACAGAAAGATTTCTCACACTGACTGAAAATATATACGTAGATGAAAATAATAGGTGAGAAAAGTCATACAAAATGTAAAGTAGAAAATCACCAAATATATTAAATGAATTGATCTATGTAATGTGTGCTTCAGGCACATTGGTCATAGTGCATAGCCCAGGTAGGGGTGACAAATAGGGGATGGATTAGGTGAGGATGTTAAATGGTTCTATGGACGCCAGTTATATTTTGTGGATCCAATTCAATATTATTATGATCTTTTTATAGCTGACATTGTACCTACAAGTCAAAAATATCTCTCTGTGGAAACAAAAAAAGTTTTCCTGAAATATCTTAGAATGCTTAATCTACAGTATGCTAAATGGAAAGTGCTGTAATATTCTTATAATATTATGGCAGACAATCCAAATAAGATTTGTTTGTGGATGTCTGTCTACACGCCGTTGCAAAGTCTGTACTTTTGGCCTTACATTTCTTTCTAAAAAGGGATTTGTTTAGAACTTTTCCCCACAGCGCTACTCAGTCTACATTTCAAAGTGAAATATATATGTTTTTAAAATGTTCTAAAATTAACAAAAAATGTAAACAAACCAGCAAATAGGCATCCCAGTTAACTATGATAGAACTTTATGGTGTTCCAATGTTTTTAGGAAAAGATGTCTTGATCGCAGGTTATTAATGTTATACTCTGGAGCAAATATTTTCATAAAAAGTGGTTCTCTTCTTCTTGTCTCTGTAATGTCAGTTGCCATTAAATTGTGAATTAGAATCATGTAACTACAGAGCCAACTACAGCGATAACTACAGAGACAACAATGTCTGTGACAGGCATGCCTATGACACTATGAATTATCAGATCCTCCTCTCCACCATCTCAGCCCTGACCGTCTTAGGCATTGCATCCTCGAAGCTCTACTGACAATTCTTTCAACCTCATGGTCTGATATTTACTCTGACCTGTCCTGTCAGCTGTGAAACCTTACATAGACAGGTGTGTGCCTTTCTAAATCATGCCCATTAACTGAATTTACCACAGGTTGACTCTAAAAAAGTTGTAGAATCAACTCAAAAATTATCAGTGAAAATCGAGCTCAATTTTGAGCGTCATAGCAAAGAGTTTGAGTAGTTATGCAAATGCCTTGTTTATGTTGTTGGTTTCTTTTATGAATTAGAAACATTTCAAAAAGCATTTTTGCTTTGTCATTATGGAGAATTGTGTGTAGATTTATGAGGAAAAAAGAATTTGATCCATTTTAGAATATGGACATACAGTAATGTAACAAAATGTGGAAAAAGTGAAGGGGTCTAAATACTTTCCGAACTTACCGTGTGTTAAGATGAATGCAATAAGAGTCAGTTAACCAAATTTATTTTATAATGCTTTTTCAGAAATGACCCCAAAAAACATCCCCTAAAAACCCAAAGACCATGCAACAAGAGCATATTAACAAATAGTTATTAGGGAATCTCAGTTTGTAGGGTCGAAACCTAGAGCCTATTCAGACAACAACAGTTGTTGACAACATTTAATTTAAAAAACATTTAAATAATATGTAAATACATTATACATATTTTATTTACACTTGCAATAACAAAGTGTAGAGCTCACAAAGCTAGGCGATAAGATGGAAACGTGCATGCAGCGCCTTGCCCGGCCATAAAATAACATCTGTTGCCTTAGGACAACAGGGCTAAATAGTTGGCTAGATTGCTAGTTTAGTTTGTTATATATTTACTTTACTATGTACTACTTATTTTCTTTAACTGAAGTTTGATCTCAATAGAACAAGTGACTATAGTCACATTGATTTAGATCAATCCTAATGTTGTCAAAAATGTATGAAGTTTCATTATTTTCAGATTACTATCAAGCAAAAGCTAACGCGAGATATCACATATATAACTGCACCCAACATTCTATAATTGGAAAAAGGGAATCCTTAATTAAAAAAAAATATTTGTAATTAATCCAACCAGTATGCAAAAAGTCTCTTAAGTAATTATGCAAGAAAACATGTCAGCTTCTTTGACTAAATAACAAGCTTAATGTTTGACGAATAGAGTAACTGTGCCTCAGGTCTGTAACCTATAGGATCCTGCACAGCTTCTACCCCCAAGCCAAAATATTGTTAAACAGAACTGCCAAATAATTATCAAGTGGTTATCCAACTATCTGCATTTTTCTTGTTTCACATTCATCAAATACATTGCTGTCGCTACTGTATCTTATGAATCTGCGTCAACCCCTACCTGTATGTACATAAACCGAATTACATTGTAGCACAGCACAACAACCTGATCCAGGTAATCCCTGTAATTAGCCATGTAATTATTGTTCATAGATTTTTTAAATTTTTTTTATTTATTGTTATCTTTATTTGTGTCACTGTGTAAATATTCCTTATGTCTCTATTTTATCTTAAAATTTTTAATTTTCTACTATCTACATTTTTGGAAAACTGCACGTTATGTTAACAAACCATGTGACAAATATATTAGGATTTGGTAACATTACATCTTTCAGTTGGACAAATACAAACGTTAAAGTGGCACTCCAGTCTCCTTTTCACCTCATTTAACACCTGATTTAACAAAAGGGGGTCCAGGTAAGTCATGACATAACACAAGTGTTATGAGTGGAGTGGGGGGCATTTCCTATTTTGTTCTCTATTGAGTAAGGGAGATAACGATGACATTACAGATTCCCATCTGACCAGTTCCTCAAATACCCTTTCTTGAAGTCTTAAAATGTCCTAAAGTCTTAAATTTCCTAAAATATATTTTCCTAAAATATATTTATTCTGTCTCCTTAGTGTATACAGTGTTTAAACTTGGGATATGGCTTTTTAACAGTCACAGGTATCAAATAACCATAGGATTTATTAAATCACTAAAGGATCTTTAAGGCCAAAGACACTCCAAAGTGGTCCAGTCTCAATACACTAGATATTAATGGTATTCATCAATACTATCCAACAAATTTCATTCAGCTAGACATATTTGAACAAAAACAATGGATAAATATTTTACTAAAAGTTGGTGGAACCTTATTCAACCAGACACACAGCTGCCAACAGGGCTTCCAGCTATTATTCATCCTTGGGTGTGAGGACCTATGCAATCAACACATCTTAATTTCTTATGTTTTGTTCATTTTAGAAATGTTCCACGCATTTTCTTTCACTTCAAAAGATATGGAGTAGGTTTAGTAGATCAGAACTGGGGGAAAAATTTATTCTCATTTTTAGATTTGAATTTAGGGCAACATAAATGAAACATAATGTCTAGTCTGTGCAAGGGATGTGTAGACTTTCTCTAGGCACTGTATGTATATGCTTAAAGTGTATGTGTATATTTGAATCTCTGTGATTCTCTGTGTGACAGAATGAGATAGAGGGAGAGAGAGGGAGTGAGAGGGAGACAGAGGAATGGCTATTGGGTTATATTGTTTGCGCTTTTGTTTTGTTTAAATATCTTCCTGTGTTTTTAATGGTTTGTGTTTGAGTTTTGCAAGTGTATGTGTGTGAGAGCAGGAGAGAGGGAAAGAGAGTATTCTCAATTTCCCTCTAAAAAGAAAATTCATTTGCAGTTGCTAATGTAATGTCATCGTTGTGTTTACTGAGCGTGGATGATGTATAGGGGATGTTGCATTGAGTGAGACTGCTTAATGATGCATAGAATTAAGTCTGCGGCTTTCAGCTGAGCTCCCCTCTCCCTCATACACTCCACGCTCCCATTCCCTCCCTTTTCCCTCTCCCATCCTCTCTCCCTTCCCCATTCTTCCCTCCTTTTTTCTGTGCCTGCCTATCTCTCTTTTCCTTGTCTCCCTCTAATCTATATCTCTCCCCTTCTCTACTTCTGTCTTTCCCTTCCCCTCTCTTCTCTCAATCTCTCTGTCATTTTCTCTCTTCTCTATCTTGTTCCACCACTCTCTCTCTCCTTCCCTCCATACCTTTTTCTCTCTCTCCCTCTCCCTCTCTTTCAGTGAATGCTGAGAAACAGGCTGTCTCGGACTGGTGGTCACACGTTGCTCTGTGCTCTGTCGCCTAACTCCATCAATCACTACGGATGGAGAGCGATAGAGAGGGGGACAGAAAGAGAGTGTGTGGGGGAGGGAAAAAGAATAAAAAGAGATATTGATAGAAAGTGGTAAAAAAAACATTGTGTGTAGACATAGAGGAGTATAAATTGTAAGGAGAAAAAGGGAGACAAAGTCAACCAAATGAAAGGTATAAGAGCAGTAATTAATAATTTGCCGTCCGTAATAATAGTGTCTCAAATAAATGTTTTTTCCAATATTACTTGACTACAGTGTGAATAAAGCGATAGAACGTTGTACTGTTTGGCTGGGATTGTGAATATGATTGTATGATGATGATGATGGTCATGATGATGATGATTATGATGATGATGCTGATGATAGTGCTTATGGTAATTGAATGTCCTGAGTTGTTATGGTTATTACCTATGTGAGATCACTAACTGAGCATTATGAGGGCTGAGCAGGAGAGGGTACAGATGGAGACAGGTTACTGGATATGGCAATAATGTCATCTCTGTAACACTATGGTAATGATAGGGCATTTTCCTAATTCATCAATATGCAATGGTAAACAAAAAATAATGGCCTGAACTAAAATTTGTACCTGTTCACCTTCTCCGTCACAGTGTATTTTGCACAATATACTTTTTTCTTATTATTTTCTTATTTTTCTTACAATTAGGTGGATCATGGTAATTTCCCAGAAATGTGGCTTTCATTCTTGGGGGTGAAATACTTATAGTGAATAGTGAGGATTTGTATCAAATGTCCTTATACACATTATATACACACTAATAAAATAAAGTACCTACATTAACAAAGCTTGATGATATTATGATCATCTTAATATTGGTTTGGGGGCCTATAAAATAAGTCAGCTCTGTTGTAGGTTTATGTGTAAATAAACAACTAGACAGCTGCCACATTGAAAGCTTTGCTGACAGTTGCCAATTTCACATCCAACTGCTGAATTTTCTCGCCACTTTCTATAGGCATTTAAAAATACATAAACTACTGGTTTTGGAAAGAGGTCATCACTACAAAAATTTTAAAACTTCTTCAATCTTTTACGAAACATAACATTTCAGGTTTTTGTTCTGTTGAAGACAGAATCAATTTTCTGCATTATTGCATTAATGAATAAAGTTTGAGTCTCAAACTATGCAGCTATAACGTGTGATTAGTTGTAATAGTGTGTGAATATTCAGCTATGGTAACATATTGGCTACCTCCAGCTGATGTCTGCAGGAAACTCTGCAATTTCAACCAAACTAAATGTAAATCATATTTTCACAATCAATGTCAGTTTTATCGCCTTGGCAAGGTAGTCACAAGTGAAATTGACAATTCAGCCTTTCACATTTACTCAACTTAAAAAGTAACGATTATATTTTTTCTAGCTGAAAATAACTGAATATTCAAATGATTTTATATAGCTCAGCTGGTTGCTAAATTATTGCTCAAATGCTTCTGAAAGTGTATATAATAAATCACTATGGTTAACTAACTAAACTGTATTTCTAAGGCTAAATGAAGCACTGAATTCCATAATTTCTCAGAATGTTGCCAACACTTTCCATTATAAGGACATCTGCTGGACAGTTCCTTTCAATTCATCTTGCTTTCTCAGTCACACATATAATCTGCTATGAAAACAGCATGCAAACTATTTCAGTGACTAATGCAATGTTTGTTTGCTTGTTGATTTTCCAGTTGTTCTCTCTCCCTCTCTCACTCAGCCCCCTCCCCTCTCTCCCCCCTCTTTCCCTCTCTCCCTCTCTCCCTCTCTCGTTCTCTCTCACTTCATTGCTCCGTTGTGATCCAGCTGTCCACCCCATTCATCATTCCGCCACACTCCCCTTGCAGAATTATTATTTCTTTGATGTGTTACTAGTTGAAAACAAATCCATTTTGCTGCCCATCAATTTATCATTTGGGATAGGGAGTCACACTTGAGTTGTAGGGGCAGCAACATTTTCCCAGGTGTGTGTGTGTGTGTGCGTGCGTGTGCGTGCGTGCGTGTGTGTGTGTGCTTGAATGTGTGTTTAAATATCGGAAAGGGAGAGAAAGAGAGGGAACAGTGGAACTAAATAGAAAGGTGGAAAAGAAGAGAATAGAGTGAGAGGTAGAATGGTAGTGAGAGAGAGAGGGAAGGAGAAGGAGGAAGTGAAGAGAAAGGGAGGGCTTCTCCTCTCCCCCTCCCTTACCTAACGTCTGTGATAATTTATCACTCCTCCTAGCTTG
>JACXGI010000104.1:103020-139140 GCA_016801175.1 Esox masquinongy
TATATATATATATATATATATATATATATATATATATATATATATATATATATATACATCATTTTATTTTTTTCCTACCAAGAATTATTGCTGAAGGTGTTAGGTGACTGTGCCTATAACCAACCACTATTCAAAAGATGTATTTTTCTTTGATCAGTGTATGTTTTTTCTTCTCTTTTTCATTTTACTTTATAACTGGCTCCACCGGAGCGCTAAGTTTATTGTGTCGGTCCATTCTGGAGTCAAATCGCATAAGCGCTTGAGAATATCCTCTGGCGAAATGCTTTTCACCATTGCTTGTTGACAACCAAGTATTAGGGTGGTTCTGAACTGCATGTCATGCACTGTACAGAATGAGCAGCACAGAGGGGAAATATGATAGTTGTTTTATAATGTCTTGCAGAACAAGGGAAGTATGGGCAACATATTAATAGGCCTAATCAATCAGATGATAAATTAAACTGGCTTGTTGATATTTTCTGGATGGAATGCTTTCACACATTGCTCCGAGTTTATCTAACACCAGACAGATTAATTTCTTAGCCTGTACTCTTTATTTGAATTAGTCATTTACTTCAGGTTTTATTTCGATTTGATTATTTATTATGGAAAAAAAGTTAGGAGAATTATGTGAATTTTAAATAGATTGTAGATTATTTTAGACTAATAATTGATATTCATTATTATAACAAAACATAAATATTACCATTATAATAATTTGTGTAAATATTCAATTAGACTTAGTAAAGTTATTTTTTTCTTCAAGTTCTCCCTAGTTCTCTATCTCTTTATTTTCATCCTGCTCAATGTAACTTCAGGCCTTCTAATTAACATTTGATGATGAGAATTGGATGACAAAACTGAATTTTTATAACAGCGCTTGAAGTAGCCTAGATAGCATACAGGGCCTATATATTCTATTTTAAGGAATTATGTTTTTATTATTGATGATGGTTACCTATATGACCCAGTAATATAAGTGCCATCGGGTATATTAATGCAACCTGCGTGCCCAAGAGCAGTAAAATAACACACACCTGTAATTAAACATTACTAATATGTAGACCTCGGATCTAGATACCATCTAGAAGTTTTAATCCCTTGTTAAACTCGCAATAACCTCTGTCTTCCCTGTTTCTACAGTATCTCTGTCATCCCTCCCCAGGCAATTGCCCTTCGCTCTGTCTATCCACTTTACAGAGGAATTCTCTGCTTCCATTTAATGTTATTCGTTCTAGTCCCATCGACCTTTTTATTTATTTCAGAACACTCGCCCTTTTGTCCTGGAGCGGCACTGTAATGGTATTTACATTATACAGCGGGCCGGGGAAGATTGAGAATGACTTCACCAATTGCCTAATGAGATAAGGTTTTGAGGTGCATTGACCAATAATGTTACATTGTTTGGCACGCACAAGGTTATTCTCTCTTCTCAGAATCGTAATCTCTCAACTAAGAGGCCTATAGGTCAATCAAAGTTTCTATTAGATTTCTTGAAAGGACTCTGCTTGCTGCAGAAATACATTGGCTCGTTTTTTAAACACCAATTTTCATGGCAACATTTTGAACTTTTGACTAAATAGGCCATCATGTCTTTCTGGCAAAATTGTAAAACAACTTTGAAATGGTGCCACGAGCCATATGGTTAAATAGACCATGTTTTCTGTAGGGCAGACAACACTGTGGCCATATTAGGCGACGTGGGGTCATAAACGAGAGTCGTTAGAGGTGTTATGTTGTTTTACAAGCTCGTGAGAACAACATTAACAGTGTAGGAACGCGGAGGGGCACCGACACCCTGTTGCGAGAAACAACGCGCATAGTTTATAGAGCCCACTCATTTCGATTAAGTGGTGAATGGGTAAAATAAGCTGAAGGCATTCAATACACACAATCAGAACGTCTTGACTATTTCATCAGTATGTGAAAAAGAACAGACTCGGGATGTTCAGATGTGATGTCTGAGCAAAGTAAATTGTTTGTTTCCGTCTATAGTTGATTAACCATTAAAACAAAAATGTCCATAGATTAGTTGTTATGTAATTAATTGATGAGACATTCAGAAATCTACCTTCTTGATGGTAACTGAATTCGAACAGGATCGTAAGGCGCTTACAGGGATATAACAATCTATGTAACACTGTCTGACCTACAACTTAACAAACCACAGAAAGTAATCTTAGTGCAGTTGGGTGAAATGTAATAATACTATACATTAATGTAATCCAATATCAAGATCAGGTTATAGGACCGATTTTTATTTACTGAAGGAGGCGATTATGTTAAAAATTTGTTTACGTTGTAGCCTTTAGGATTTACCTTTGCATCTGTCAATGTGTATAAGAAATAGTGGTTATGTTGTGATAATGCTATACTAATAACTATAATAATAATAGGCATAATAATACAAAACTATGCCCATTGTAACTACATCATCATTAAAGAGCTATATCAATAAAAACAATTGCAATCTGAAAGACGTTTTGTAATAGAGATTTTGACTCTTAATGTGCAAAATCTTTTAGGCCTGAATGCAGTAGTATGGGGACAGTAGGGCATTGTTATGAGCAAAGTTGAAAGCCTGTATTGCAACCGTTTGATCCCTTATTTCCTTATTGAAGTGGTCTGAAACGAAATAATAATCTAGTCTATATTCTTTCAGTATGACATATTGTGTATATATGTAGGGCACAAACTCAAAAGCAATGTTATGATTTGAAAATAATATCTACAAAATATAAGCTTTATACCCATTACATTTACTACTGCCCTAATCTTGAGAGATACACCGGAGAAATGAGGATTAAATTTGTTGTTCAAGAGCATTACAACAGGTTGTTCGCGGTTTCGGTTTGGGGATTCAAACCAACGACCTTTGGTTACAAGCCCTTGTTTATCTACCTTCCTGTCATAGGCCTATTGCTTGTACTAACTGGATCATTCAAATCATGGGACATATAGGCTCTCGTGTGATAGCCGAAATTGAGACAGATCACAACAAATCAAGTACCGAAGTGTGTGTGAAACCGGTGTACTCCAAATGAACCTGCATTTTCAGACCCCCGGAAATCGTGTCACATCGTGTACACAATCTAATCAAAGCGAAGCTGTCGCTGGGGGTGAATGAAAACAAACCGGTTCCTTGACGAGTGTTTCCGTAAACGTTGCTGTTTCACTCAGTCAGTGTGTTGTTGGGTGAAATGCCACTCAAAAAAAAATCAGTCATCCATGTGGCTTTGGGAAGGGTGACACCCTGTTTTCAAATAGCCACACCTCACCCATCGTTCTACTGCACCCCCACGACTACATCATCCAATGGCCTCGACGCATCGTCTCCGCTGCGCGCCTCCGAGTGCGTCTGTTGGATAAAACCTCGCACGATAGCCTATTAGTAGTAGGTCCTAAACAGCTACACCGTCTCTGACTGTTGAGAGCATCATACCACACGCTTTATCAAAGATTAAATTGGATCAACCCGGTCGATGATACATGTTCTCCAGTGTGATCTAGCATTGGATAATAATAAGGATATCTGTCCGGACCTTTAATCTGCAAGGCGAAGGTAATTCTTGACACCAATGAAGTACTTTTGATTGCAAACGCAATGTTCAAAAGGCTATTCAGGTGACAAATCATTGTGTTGGCAAATGTGAATGGTTATTGAAATATTTAACAAGTGTTGTAAATGTGTAATAGTTTAACAATGAGAACTGTATTAGCTATTGTTTTGTTTTTATTGAGTTCGGTTACATTTGCTGAGTTGTGTGGGAGAGTATTCCCAACAGATCCAAGGCTGTTAGCCTGCTCGTTATTGACTACGATAAGCAGTGAAATTCGTTTTTTGTTTTGTTTTATAATAAAGGCATTTGTTTATATTTTTTTAATAAGAGGGGCGGCGGGGGCGCAGGACTTAATATAAAACTGAAACGCAGGCATTAATAGCCCATATGCTATTGCAATACTATGGGACACTATGGCACACTAAAGAAACAACATCACCAAACGGTATTCATAAGAACCCGTTATTAACTATTACAATGTCCTCTTGCAGCGCATTTAAGAGTGCACTCAGGAACACAT
Source organism: Esox masquinongy (assembly GCA_016801175.1). Lineage (NCBI taxonomy): Eukaryota > Metazoa > Chordata > Actinopteri > Esociformes > Esocidae > Esox > Esox masquinongy. The sequence continues at coordinate 107,101 of JACXGI010000104.1, forward strand.
TCATGCCAAGCGAGGCCCCATGGACTAAAAACATCTAATTAACTCGGAGAAAGCGTGGACCCTCTTACATTTGGCAAGGACACCCAACGAACAAGACCTCAGAGATATGTCCAACACCACCGGACGAGGTAAAACACAAGATCTGAGACTCCCTTCCCTCCTATTCTATAGTATTCTGGCCGTTAAAGAGAGGATTAAGCATGAATTTGTTTGCTATCAAATGTAGCCTAAATAAATATAATCTAAAAAGGATTTTTGTCGGACATTTTCACCAAAAACTGAAATAATTAATCAATATTAACAATGGAATTATAAAAGCAAGGGGAAAATGCAGTATAAACATAAGAAAATGTACGTTGACAAAAATCAGCCTTCATTCAACTAGTTAATGTTCATGTTTTTACAACTAAATCACTTTATACTGTCATTATTTTCTGTCAAGAATAACTAAAATTGTTCGTCGGGATCTCTAATGTCATAAAAACAGACAGCTTTTAAAGTAATTGCTTACAATGCTGATAATTTGACCTGCGGGTGCCTTGAATTAGAAAAAAACGGAATATTGTTTGTCGTTTCATTCTCTAATAAATAACCAATAAGGACTAATAACAGAAACAGGTTATGTCGTGTTAGAGTAGGCCTGTATTATACCTACAAATGCTGAATACTATCCTAGTTTCAATTTCCATTTAATTTCAAGGCTGTTCAAATGCATACGGAAATGTCTCTCTGTATCAGAGCAGAGCAAATAACCTACAGCCTATGTATTACAACTTAACGTGCCCTGTACATATTCGCTTTTTTAAGATTTGTGTTTCTTTATTTCAGAGTGATTTTTTAAATTAAAGTTATAATATTAATGAATGAATGTAACGCCAAAAAGGTAACTATCACTGATTATATGTTGTTATAATTCGTATATGTTTTTATAGGCCCAGAAAGCCAGGGTGAACTAATAGATTTTCCTTCTCTGGTCGAGGGTTTGGGAAGTTAATTGACGTTAGTTTAGCTGTCAGACGTAGATTTGGGCCAAGCCGTGGTCATTGTCACTTCAATTGCTTCAACGATGGAACGGTGTGCAACTGAATGGTATGGCTTGTTTATGTTTCACCCGGTCTACCTCGCGGCATAAATTATGGCACACTCTGGTCACCTTGTACGCGCCATTTTCTTTCATGTTCTCATAGCACCCTCTATCAGAGTTATAGAAACTGTTCAGAAGTTGCACCTGAGATGGTTTGGGGTTATGGATCTAGCCTAATCACGTTACTTGAAAAGGTGACATAAATATTGTTGGAGAATAATACAGTTTACCATGTTGTCGAATGTAGACCATCGATCTCGAATTCAGTGGTTGACAAGTACATTATGGTCTGTGATCGTTGAAGAAAAAACGGCTTGTGTGAAACATAAACATAAGGGATATTGTAATTTTCATGTAAATCAAGCAAGGCTGGACCAATCATATAATTTAGAATAAATAACGGGAAATGAATAATCGAAATTCTAATCTGGGCCTCACTTGATTCCATAACCTAATGGTGAGTTAATGGGATGTTAAAGAACAAGGGTGTAATGTAGGGAAAACCCGCAGTGTAACAGAAATTCTCCATTGTCTAACTTTTGTAGAACCAACGTTTCATTTGAGTGAGAGGTCCTGCTATATTTCGCATAGTCTTACATTTGATTTAATATTGGGAAACAACTAAAAAATATTTTATAAACTTGTTTCAGTTATGCTAGATATTTGCTGGGTCATTTCGAGGGCTCCAATATGTTCGATTAACATTTTTTGTTTTAAACCTAATCTCGTAAATATCCATCCATACGGTAGGTATTTAACATTAGGCCGAGTTCACTCAGGTCTAGAACCAATAAAACTATATATTTTACCGAGGTAAAATAAGTTTGAATTCATTTTGAAGATTAAATCCATGAATGGCATTCTTTCAAGGACAACGTCCTAAGAAAAAGTAACCGCATCATTAGAAATTACTAGTAGCCTAAATTGAGACAGTGTTGGCTATGTGCAAAAAATGACTTACGAGTGATTTGTTTGTTTATTTGTGTGTGTGTGTGTGTGTGTGTGTGTGTGTGTCAGAAGAGAGATGGAGAATGCGCGCGCACGTGTGTGTATATGCTTGTGTTTATTCCCTTGGGGTTGCTCGGCTTTAATATCCTGCAGGTTGGTGAAGCTTGGCGGGGAGATTTTTACACACTCCGCTAGCACCGTTAATAGTGCTCCCAGCCCAGCCTGGTCCGGCCTCCGTTTGATGTGGAAATGAAAGCTGGGAAAGGGCTAAGGAAAGAGCGAGCCTAGGAAGCTGCTGAATGGGTTAAATTAAAAGCAATGGGATTCTTACAAAGTCACTGATGCAGTCCATAGAAAGACAGAGGAACTGCTGACAAATTTCCAAATGCAATAGCAAAACCTATTCCAAGCTGCATTCCCAGTCCTCACAAAGCATAATTCGATTTTTGAATATTGTAAATTAAAATGGTTAACTGTTACTCAAACAGGCATTCCCTGGTGTAGGCCTCTTCATTTCTGTCTAGACGCAAGGGATTATGTTCTGTTACGAATGCGTATTCGCATCATCGCAAGTGTAATGGTGAAACATTATAATTAAATCGGTAAAATGTTCATACGAATATCATCAAATCCCTAATGTTCAAATACTGACGTTGAACAAATTTACTGTATAGTCTACGTAACATTGTATATACCAACTGATTACCGCACATCACTTCCTGGGCATTTTACTAAAATAGGCAATATTGTACATTTTTGTCTTGTTCACAGTGTAAATTAGTCTAATAAAAAAACGAACGATTGACATGTTTTTCCCTTATTTTATTCTATGAATTTCCTGAAGATGTCAGTCAAAATAACTGGTTTCACTTGGAACTGTGTTGTAGTTGCCCGTCTAGCCTATAAATATTTTGTACTGAGAACTGACAAAATGTTAAGTAAAAAAAGAGGAGGAGCGTAAAATAATGACAAATAACTGAATGTGTTAATTAGGCTATAAAATTGTTGCCTAGACAGTATCATTTCCGTGCATCCAGACTAGAAATTTGGAAACGATGGCAATACCTGATGTTATCGGGTTTTTCGTGCCGCGCCGCAGAATAGGCCTACATTATATCTTTAACCACTGCCGTATTTTTTTTACATAAATTTAACAAAACCTTTCAAGTGACATTTATTTATATCAAAGTTAGGGTAAACTTTCACTGCGAGGAATGACTACCCTGCTCTCGCTGCCTTGTGTGTCCCATAGGAAACCCATACCCGGAGAGAGGAATCTAGAGGTCAGAACCAGGATTGAGAACATCTATAATGTGGAAGACTTACACAGAGCTGTCTAGACCAGAGGCTGTCAAATTTCTAGCTAGAGCCGACTTAATTGGTCAGTTAAACTCTTTTTCCACTCTTTTACAACAACACTGAATTATGCATGATAAGATGACAAAATATATTCTTACATGTGCATCATTCACATTGCTGAGGTCATCATTTTGCGCTTTAGTTTGGTTTACAGTATATTTCAGTGATTTTTTTAATCCAAGGTATGTCAGTATAACCCACATGCAAACCTGAAATCACAAAACATGCGACTCCTCAACATAAACTCAAAATAATAATTTAAAACCATGCACCTGAAAAAATTCCATGTAATAAATGTCCATATGTAGGTTCTTGGCCTACACAATTTTGTGGAGGCATCACAGAGATAATAATGTGTTTCACTGATGTGATGTGCTCAATGTTTTCACCAGGTTCAATTACATCTTCTCTTGGAAATCCAAATGATTCACCTTTACATTCTTCGACTTGTTCTGAGAAGAACTATACCTTTGGATGTCTAAATAATGGCATTTATTTAATAAATACATTTAATTTCTATACCTGTCTGTAGTAAAGCTCTGTCTCAGACAAAACAAATAGCCTGAAGTAAAACCAGCTCCTGAGTCAGTCTTCCCTGTGTGTGGATCCTCTGTGTGTGGTAATACTGTGTGTGGTTGGTAGCGTGGGTGGTAGTGGGCTCGGGTTCCATGACATTTATGTGTGTTTCATCCCCCTCCTTCCCCAGGTCATGGGGGTCTTAACCAACTAGGTGGAATGTTTGTGAATGGCCGTCCGCTTCCGGAGGTGATCCGGCAGCGCATCGTGGACATGGCCCATCAGGGCGTCCGTCCCTGTGACATCTCTCGCCAGCTCCGGGTCAGCCACGGCTGCGTCAGCAAGATCCTGGGACGGTAAGTACCTGCTAGCACCTTCACACACCGGGGTGACTCTCTTAAAGGCTTCCTGTTGAGTTTGCAAGTTTGCACTTAGACCACAAACCACGTCTCCTATTGTGAAAACATCTTGGCTTTGCAGAATATGGCGTCGACATCGGCAACAGCTCTTTTGGATCAATAAAAATGATGATGACCCACGTTCAATACATTGCTCTAAATGAACCACCCTTTCTGTGTTGGCAGCTACTATGAGACAGGCAGCATTAAGCCAGGAGTGATTGGGGGATCTAAACCCAAGGTGGCCACTCCTAAAGTGGTGGATAAGATAGCAGAGTACAAGCGGCAGAACCCCACTATGTTTGCCTGGGAGATCAGAGATAGGCTTCTGGCAGAGGGAGTGTGTGACAGCGACACCGTGCCCAGTGTCAGTTCCATCAACAGGTACAGTCTATCCTCTACAGTATGCGATGCAAAAACCAAAAAAACCTAAGAGAATAGTCCTTCAAGAGATCCGTTTAGTAATGTAGCTATGTGATGAGAAATTGAATAAGTAAAATAAATACAGTTGTAAATTCTGTGATTTTTTTTACTGTTTACCCGTTGGAGTTGTCCAGTAGATTTTCCACTGTTGTCTAATTACGGCAAATTATTTCAGAATAATCCGAACCAAGGTGCAGCAGCCATTTAACCTGCCTCTGGATGGCAAAGGCCTGAGCCCAGGACACACACTCAGTGAGTCTCTCTAAACAAACACACACACACACACACACACACACACAATGCACACAAACACAGACACACACAAAAATACACACTCACATTCCCCATGTCATTAACAAGACACTAACACTCCCACACCCTAAGCACAGACACGGGCCATCGCTAACGCTCAGCATTATGATCTGATCATGTTGGATTAAGCCTAAAGAAACTCCATGCTTAATGGCCCGTAAGATGAGGTGCTAATGGTCAATGATAATATTGGAGTAATAACGGGTCCGTTTCCCGTGTCTGTCTGTCAGTTCCCAGTTCAGCTGTCACTCCTCCCGAGTCGCCTCAGTCCGACTCCCTGGGCTCCACTTACTCCATCAGTGGCCTGCTGGGTATCCCACAGCCCAGTCAGGAGGGCAAGAGGAGCCATGATGACAGTAAGTGCCCCCAGATTCCCATACAATCCCAGATCCTGGTATTCTATCCGTCACGTTATTTTGATGCAATTCAGGAAGATTTACTTTCTCAATTGAATTAGTCCTCCTCACGTAATTTATGCACAATCTCAAACTGTCAGGCAATCTAGTGTTCAGAGCATCTGACCATTAGCTATGTTTTCTAGATCACATCCTTGAGCAGACAAGGTGAAAAACGTGTTGTTCTGTACATGAGCATGATAGTTAACTCTAATTGATCCGGGGTCGCTGTAAAAATGGCTGAACACCTGGCTATGACTCTACTCTCCAAGGTTGTCTCAGGGAGAGTGAGATAAGCTAAACATATTTCCCAAAAGTGTTTATAATACATCTTGTAGATTTGTGAACTAGGACAAATATCAGTACCCACCTTCTAATTATCATAGATCCAACAGAATCTCTCTCATTCTCTCTATCCTTACCTCTTCCTTTCTCTATCTCATTCACTCTCCCTGTCTCTCTTTCATCTCTCGCTTTGTCTCTTTCAGGTGACCAGGAGAGCTGTAGACACAGTGTGGACTCTCAGGGTAGTGGGGGCGTTCCCAGGAAGCAGCTGAGGCCAGAACACTTCCCCCCGCAGCACCCAGACTGTGGCTTTGACCGTCACCACTACCCTCCAGACTCCTTCAGCACGGCTGCAGCCAGCAAGACGGAGCAGGTACACAACACAGCACACAGCCTTAGTACTGGAGCCCTGTTAACCTCAATCGCTCAATGACTGCCGTTAACACAGCTCTCTGTCCCAGTCTTTGTCTTTGATCTGTCACATTCTCTCTCTGTCACACACACACGCACACGCACGCACACGCACACGCACACGCACACACACACACACACACACTAATGGACCAATGGTTAACTGTTCTATCCTCCACAGACTTTGTACCCTCTCTCACTCATCAACGGCAGTCTAGAAGACGGGAAGACAAGCCTCTCATCATCGAGTGCTGCTATTGGTCGGAACCTGGCAGCGCACCAAGGCTACACTGTGGTGTCAGGTAAGAGTCTCAGTCTGCACAAAGACCACAGTCTCAAGGTGATACCGAACACGTGACACGACCATACAGCTTTCAGTCAGAATAACTAAAGACCCAATTCACAGACAGGCATATTGGTAATGTAACAATGCATTCATCATTTGTGAACTTTTTAGGCATTGATCCTCCAAACTGTATAACTTGCATTTGTCATCAGACTGATTGTAGATCTTGATCCCAACCAGCTATCATATCTCTGCAGTGCAGCCATTTTAGCTTGCCGTGCCTGCTGATGCGTTGTACAATTAATTTGGCTTATTATCACAAGCTGCCCAAAGCACCCTTTCAAGTTTAATTTAAAACAGCTGTACAAGATGCGCTGTATGTGTCTCGGCAGCACAGTTCACAAGCACATCAAACACCATGTTGTACCCATTCACTCATCATTTGTTTCAAGCATTAATTTCAATCAGCTTCTAGGCTATTGCTGCTGTGTATTTGTTGATCCATTTCTTCATATCAGTTAATTCCATTTTACTTCATTTTCTCACCCATCCACAAACCCACCCACTGGCCATGCATCTCAGATCCCCTACAGCCCCTCCCACTTTGTCTGAAACAGGAAATGTCCCCTGAGGTGACCAGCACGAGCCCCTCCCCAAACATGGTGGCCAACTCAGCTTTTCTGGAGCTGCAGTCCATACAGGGCCCTGTCTCTGTCAGTAGCAACTGCAGCAGCTCCAACCATTTCCCTCATGCGTTCAACTCATTCTCCCATCATGCACCAGTGTACGGCCAGTTCAGCAGCCAGTCTCTCATAGCAGGTAATGAAGGATTCATCTCAGTCATTGCCATGCCCCATAAAGGGCTCATATGGACACCTCACCTGTCACAACACACCAAACCCATGTTCAGTACTGTGCTGGAACATCAACTGCTGTCAATAACAGCAGAGTATGGTGGAACAGTTACTGACATGATCTCCTGTACATGACAGATTATTGTGATGTTTGTTGAGCACCACTGGCAGTGTCTGAAATTACGTGTGTATCCAGCTTCTGAGAAGATCCTGCTCTACTACTACGCCCACAGGCTGACAGTGTGTGTGGTCTGTTGTGTTCTGTTTCAGGAAGGGACATGGTCAGCTCTACTCTCCCTGGCTACCCTCCTCACATCCCCTCCAGTGGCCAGACAGGCTACTCATCCTCGGCCATCACTGGCATGGTAGCAGGTGAAACAAATGCCCTGACACCGACAATGATACAGGCTATGTCTTCCCATGGTGTTTCAGAGAGTGGCCTCTTCTTGAAACACAGCTTAGTTAAATGTAGTATGTTGTTGTATTTTTCAGCCAATCAGGTTTTCCCTTTGGGACGCTGTAACTGAATATGCTACGAAGACAAAGCATCCCCATAGACAAAAAGCCAAACATTGAATTGTGGCAAGGCAGTGACCAAAACCAGTGTTAGAAAAGCAAGGATCAGAGGGAGAGAGAGTAGTGCTAGGAGGGAGAATTTGAGATGAACAGGAAGGCATGCTGGTTAATGAGTAGCCTTCTAGACTGGTGAACTGCGGAGTGGTCCAGCCAGGGCCCAGGGGGTACAGGGAACAGGCTAGGGGTTCCGCCCTGGTGCCTGCACCCCCACACCGCCCCTGTGACCACACATCACCATGGGAACCAGGGGCCCCACCAGAAGGAGAGAGAAGGTGGGGGGGCCATAGGGTGGCAGAGTGGGCCTGGGTGAGAGGGAGAGGAAGAGAGGGAGAGAGAGCATTCTGTGGTGTTTGTGTGTGTGTGTGCGTGTGTGTGTGTGTGTCTGTGATGTGCTTTTTTTATTTGAAGTCTGCCCTTCGAAGCGCGAAATGAGAGGGTCTGATTTATTATTTTTCTGGTGGGCTCACTGTGAGGAAGCGTTCATACACAATTACTCACAGAAAGGGGGGGTCTGGGGGTGGTGGGGGATTCAATCCAGCCAACATAATTACCAATTAGATATTGGAATGTTAAAAAAAAGACGAAAAAAAGACAAGAGAAAGCTTGAAAGGCTAAAGCAGGAAGTGAGGGATAGAGAGGAGAGGAAGGCATTTTGGAGGGAGGGGAGGTGGAAATGCTATAGAGAGGACGCGGAGACTAGCCACACGCACCAATGAGTCGAGGGATTTTACCCCCAGCCATCCACCTGGCTCATAGATTAATGGTTTACAAGCTGCCCTAACCGTTGGTGAATTATGAGCTAAGTCTCAGCAGACGCTGGCAAGAGGATAAACACCCTCAAATGAGGGCAAAAGAACACTTTGAGGAAGACAATGTCTTTATAAATAAAAACATTATGCTTGATAGTCTTTCGTCTGTACAAGTATGTGTGTGGATTTTTTTTCCCTGAATGATGTAGGTTCCTGTGTAATTGCCTCTACAGTATGTCTGATGTACGTGTTGGTTTGTTTCATGTCCTACAGGTGCGGACTACTCTGGCCAGACCTACACTCATTCCCCCTACACCTCCTACAGTGAAGCTTGGAGGTTCACCAATTCTAGCATACTCGGTGAGCAAGGCACAGTGGTGTTCAACGAATACACCCTCCATATCAGACAAATGTATTTTAGTGGATGTGGTCAGGGTACGTGAGTGATGGACGATTCCACACAGGGACGTATTGTTAAAGCTGAAGTGTTATGATTGAAGCTGATGTGATCTTCATTAAAAAACACGAAAAAAGTGTACAGAATACACCTTGAGTGAATTCTAGACCCAGCTTGCCAAATAACATTTAAACGTTCTTGTCTTGTCTAGTTTTTCCATTACAACCATTACTTGGAACCTACTGTAAGTTCCAATGAATTTAAGCCTAGTGTATCAACTGTAAATTGGCAAATACAAATAGTCTAAGCAGGAAATCATGTAAGGTCAAACATTTGGTTTCAGTCACGTGAAAGATCAAATGAATCGTGATCTCCCATAGTCCCTATGGAAACCACTTACCGAGTTACCAGGAGGTGAGCTCTGTAGCACAACTGTATAGTCACTTTCTCTGAACTGACCAGCCTATGAAAACTTGTGTTCTGCTCTGAGTTTCTGGTCACAAGTCAGCGTGTCACCTTGAAACAGCTGATTTCACCAGTTATTAACAACACATTATTAATGCGTGTGTGTGTTCTGAATACTTAACTATATGCATAACCCAAAACATTCTGTGGTATTTCTTCCATCAAGTAGACCCATACTGTAGCGGAGAGAAGGTTGAAAACAGGCAGCTTTATTCATGGGACAAACTATCCAAGCAAGGCAGATTTCCATCTGAACCATCTGCTTTTGTCCTGTGGTGGATGGGATAAAGAAAGCCTGCTCTACATTGCATTGTCCCTCAGTAACACCATCAAAGCCAAGCAAAAATTCAACCACAATGGTAAAATCCTTTCTCTCTGTCGCCCCCTGCAGGTTCCCCCTACTACTACGGCTCGGCCTCGCGCACCGCTCCTCCATCCACCGCTGCCTATGATCATCTCTAGCTCCCATGGACCAAATAGTAGCAAGACAACTGAAAATGTGGACCAACAGGAAAATGCAGCAAGGGACAGGCAAAGAACTGGACTGTCTCCTAGTAATGGACAGGGGAGTAAAGACACTGGAAGGACATTGAAGACTTTTAGTGGCAACACTGGACCAGCAATGCTTGAGCATGAACTCATGGACAACTAATGAATTATTTATTTGTTTTTAATGACAGCCTCAACCAGGGTGGCTTTACACGTTTACACATGACATTCTAAACACTAATACATTGGGAGACTGATTTCTGTGACTTTTTCAGTGACAAAGCCCTGAATCTACATCCTGTATACATTGCTCCAAAGCTGTTGCACCAAAGACGTTCTAAAATAGCACATTTTGCAACACGCTGTAACTCTGACTTCATGGTGACGTCACAGGATGTACTATACTGTCACAGTGCAGTAAGTGCTTTTTGTGAAGCTTCGCCTGAATTTGCATCAAGTTTACAACAGTTTTCTACAATTACCCAAATCACTTTCACATTCTAGTGTCTGTTTTTCAGGGTTCTCTGTTATGAATTCAAAATTCTGCCTCTTTCAGCTTACCACCTAAACAAAACCTTCCACATATTAAATGTAATGTAGTGCCAATAGTCTGGATGAGATATGCATCACACATGTCATCACAGAAAAATGTCCTCATGTCCTTTAAAAGAAAATGTGTTATAAATTGAACTGTCTGATTTAGGCCTACTCTTGTTTGGCAGTATGTATATAGTGTAAATGGCAAACTGCTCCTGAGAAAGAAATGCAATTTTATCAGAAGGATGATTTGGGGTGAATTTTCTGGGGATTAATGACTTAGTTTCTGAAAAACAAAACAACTTGAAAGATTCTTTTTCTTCAATGATATTTCAATGTTTCGTAAGAACTGTGACAAAACATTTCTTTTCTTATAATGTTATTATTATTATTGAAGATGTAAATACTGAATTTCTAAAGAATTATTTTAATTAAATAAAGCATGACAAAGTTATTTCCATTGCAATTTTTCCCAACGTCTTTGCAAATTTAGTGATTCATTCAAATATTTTTAGAATAAATAACAGTAATTCGCTTAGAATTAACAGAGAAACTAAATACAACCCAGTTTCAGTTAAAGTATCTCCACTTTGAGTGCTGTGGAATGTGGCAGTAACTAACAACATAGGCCTACACAAAACAAGGGCAAGATGATAATTGCAGCATAGAGTTCTTATTGTGTAATAATCACAACACTGGAATGGATGCCACATGTGGTTTTGTAAGTTGTTTTGGTAGCAGTGCATTCATTTGACCTGCAGTCAAATTAGATGTAGTCTCTTTTGTGAAAATATCTGTTCTGCAATTTTCTATTTATCAACACACCTCAACACACCATCAATTAAAATGTTTTAATGTCAAATTCTCACAGTAACAGTAGGCCGAGTTTGCTCCCATACATTCGTTGGGCACAATGAATAACTACAGAGGTCAACGTCATCATGTTTTTTTTGTGGAGGGAGGGGGGGGGCGGGGGGTGTCAGCTAACGTCAATTCACGACCATTAAATGTCACCTTGGCATTGAAATGAGAGTTCACACTTGGAAGTTAACAATAATACAAAAATTGCACGTTCACATTTTTTTTTATCAATTATTACAATTATAGTTAGGCCTTCAAAAATAATAATTCGTACAGGTAAACGGGGCCTGTTCTACATACCATTCCTAAAAAAGCAGTTTTCAAATTGGAGTAAAAGTGCAGTAGCCTAACTGCTGTCAACATTAACATTTAGGATATACTGTACTGGAAATACTGTACTACACTCTTAACTGACTGCACTTATACTTATATTTTCTGCAACTCAGCAATTTAAGCTACAGGAAACGTAGGACGAAAGCAATGATCCTGAACACACGCGCATCTGTTTAATTTCTTTTTTTATTTTCTGCTTCATGTAGTTTTATTTGCAATTATTTCTCCTCTCTTTGCGGACTAATTATTATACCGCAGTAACGAGGCCACGGTTCGGCGGTGCCACGGCCCACCTGGACCCACCATCGCAACACAGGCGCGGTTGATGTATAGTCTCCACCGGCGCAAACGGCTGATGCTATACCAACCAGACCACACCCCATGATGGTGGAGGTTGAAAAGTAAACCTATACCGCTTACTCCCGGTTTGGGAAAAACAGATTAGCCAGGGACATCCCAGAGTTTTCAAATGGGACTCAATCCAGATTTGTCTCAAATTTTATTCGTTTAATTTAAAATGTTGCAAAAGGCCTAGGCCTTTTTGTATAGTGGAGATTAATTCGTATATTTACCACTAGCCCAAGACTTCATATTTAACGTAATCGTACGTTATTCCACACTATTAACCCCTGAATGTGAGCTGGTAAAATACATTTAAATGTTGGTAATTTAGCAGACGCTGTTATCTAGATTGATTACAGATAGTACTGACACATAATTTTGCTTACAGTTGCAAATTCAGACAAAGTCCGTTGTGTTAGGCCTACTCTACCTGGCGATTAATAATAATTACATGTACAGAAATGTACTAACTTGTTTTATTTCACTTTAGACTAATTCAAATGTAATTATGCCCAATAGCTTTTCAGACAATGTTGTCTGAATGTAGGCCAGGTCGTCATTGTCATTGTAAATAAGAATTGGTTCTCAATTGAATTAACTGGTAAAATAAATAAAATACCCCATCATTGGTCCCTTGAAATCTGAGTGCACTTAACCACTAAAACAGCAATAAAAAACGAACAATGCAAAAATCTAAGTCTTCACAGTACACACTCTCCCTCCTTTCTCCCTCTCTCTTCTTTTCACACCTTTCTGTCCAAGCAGCTACACTCTTCTGTTCACTCTTGTCCTTTCCTCTGTCCTGCCCAGGAGTGACAATACTCCTTTCTTCATTGTTATTCAGGTGAGACGCCCCCTCTGATCAAATGAATCAAACACTTTCTTCATTGTTATTCAGGTAGGAAGCCCTCTCTGATCAAACGAATCAAACACTTTCTTCAGTTCCCCCCACAGGCATGCAGAAACACACATCATATCCACATACAGAGACACAGAGGAGCTTTTAAAACTATATGTCCCCTCAGTTTTTTTTTCACGGCAGCAAAACGAGGCAATCCCCCCAAAGCACCAAATTGAAATTCCAAAGCCTCCACGTACAGAGGCAGCTGACAGACTGCCAGGGAAATAATGACAGCAACTGTTAAACATTAACAATCCTGCAGCCAGAGAGTCCAAAACAACATAATACTGCCACAAACAACTGCAACACAAATACTTCATCTCTCACACGTATGTGCACGCATACACACACATACACACACAAACACACAAACACACACACACACACACACACACACACAAACACACACTCTCCTCATCCCCAGCCTGGGCTTGGCTCTGGGCAACAGTGGGCCTATTAGTGTTGATGTTTTGGGCCACAGTGCTGCTAGTAATGAGCCCGGCAGCACAATATGGGCACCCGGCCGGAACAGCTGAGGGGAGACAAAGCCAGCAGGATGAGGAGAGCGCTGGGGGCTTGGGATAACTACATTTAACACAGAGGGACAGAGAGGTGTGTGTGTGTGTGTCTGTGCGCCATAGACATACTGGGACAAACTAAGAGACAGATAGGGGCCCCTGGAGGAGCTGCTGCCAAAAAGACAGTGCAGAGCGGAGTGTGGCAATCAGTGGAATGACGGGTCAGAGTTGTCCCGCGCCAGTCAACTGGAAACTTCTCCACTTATCTCTGGGCCTGAGACATCGGTGAACCAACTCAGACTCGCAAATAAGCATTGTGCACAGGACAATATTTGTCTGCCTAAATGAAACACAGGCTGCTGTTGTTAAATGGCAGGGCTGCAAGGTTGCACTGAGTTTCTCGGATGTTTCTGTGAGGACAGGCCTTTGTGTTTCAGAGAAAAGCACTTAACCCAGATTGTGTAAGTAAACACATCACTTTTATTAATTGATGTGAATAGAGTAAGGGTCATTAATGTGAGCTCTGTTGGTCTGTTACATAAATGTTCCTCCTCTTTCAGTCTAATGTAAATCATTTAAGTCATTTAAAATGAGCTCATTGGCCGGGAAATTAAGTTTTCACATCAATTATAATGCAGAGCCTTTTGAAAGTGTTGTATCCCTCAACGTGCTGTGTTACACCCCAGATGTAGTGTCATTAATCTTTTTTAACCTGTATTTTACCATGTACAGTGCCCTCCACTGATATTGATGCCCTTGGTGAATATGAACAAAACGGGCTATGAAAAAAACCTCTTGAAGTCAATCCCCCTGATCTTTCATACCAAATATTAACAAACATTTACCCTTTCATTAAAGTAAAACAAAAAGAAAAAAATATTCTTATCATAAAACAAATGCTTTTATTAAATATGGTTCATAATTATTGGCACCCTTCATTTAATACTTTGTGCAACCTCCCAAACCAAAAGCTCTGGGTCTTGTCTGATAATGTGTAATGAGTTTGGAGAACACATGGCAAGAGATCTGAGACCATTCCTTCATACAGAATCTTTCCAGATCCTTCAGATTCCGAGGTCCATGCTTGTGGACTGTCCTCTTCAGCTGATCCCACAGGTTTTCTATGGGGTTTAGGTCAGGGGACTGGGATGACCGTGGCAAAACCTAGATTCTGTACTCAGTGAACCATTTTAGTGTTGATTTTGAGGTGTCCTTTGGATAATTGTCCTGCTGGAAGATGCAACCGCTGCCCAGTTTAAGCTTCCTGGCAGAGGCAGGCAGGTTTTGATTTAATATCTGCTGGTGCTTGATTGAGTCCATGATACCATGTATCCTAACAAGTTGTCCTGGGCCTTTGGGAGAAAAACAGCCCCACCACATCAAAGATCCACCACCTTACTTCATAGTGGGGATGAGGTACTTTTTTGCATGACTATGTTTCTGCCCACGCCTAACCCACCTCTGGTGTTTGTTTCCAAAACAACCCTAAGACCCAACTAACATCTGTAATTTTCCAGCTGTGATACTTGGAGATTCTTTGGCCACTCGAATCATCCTCCCAATTGTAGTTGGGGTCAATATAGACACATGTCCCCTTCCAGGCCGATTGTTAACAACTCCAGTTGCTTTAAATTTCGTAATTATTGCCATGATAGTAGACATTTTCTTCAGGCTATTTTCCTCTAGCCATTATCGGATTTTGGCTGCACAACAACCTTTTGTCACACGTCATTACTGTAGTCTCATATCTTTAACAGAGTGATGGATGACTGTGAGATTTTGGCCAGTGTGTCACCTCATATTTCTATCCCAGAGGAACAGGATGTCATTGCTTACCACTTAAGTGTTCTTAATCACTCAGGTGAGCTAAAAAACGTAAAAAATCAATAGGAATATACTTCAATTTTAAATTCTACTCAAAAGAATTTCTAGGGGTGCCAATAATTGTGGAACAGGTTTTGGAGAGAAAAATATTTATTTAATTTGTTTCGCTATTTCCCCTGAATCATTTCACTTCAATTAAAGGTTAGATTTTTGTGAAATATTTGGAATGAAAGACCAAGAAATAAACAACAAATATTTTATTTGTCACAGCCTGTTTTGCTAATATTTACCAAGGGTGCCAAAATTACTTGAGGGCACAGTAAATATAATTAAGAACACATCCTAATTTTATTTCATATTCAATTACCTGGTCGCAATTTGGGTTAACTACCATGCTCAGGCACAGAACAACAGATTTTTCAATTTGGGAATTAGAATCAGTAACGTTTTGTTTACTGGTACAACACTGATGAACACTAGGCTACACTGCCTTATCACTAATATACACACAACATCCCCAAATCAGTGGACATTTGTTTTTAGAACGTTTCATTAATTAATTAATGTAAAGCAGAAATGTCTTGTGTCAATAAGTATTCAACCCCTATTGTTCCAAGCCTAAATACACATAATCCTTTACTTCATAAATCCAATAATAAGTTGCATGGACTCACTGTTTGTGCATATAAATGATTAACATCATTTGAATGACTATCTCATCTCTATTGCCACACATTAAATTATCTTTTAGGTCCCTCAGTTGAGTTCATTTTAAATGAAGATAAAGTAAAACCATGGATTCAGGAGTTTTTTTCAACACCTCACCAAGGCTAAATGGGTAAACGGGTAAATTGGTAAATGGTAAATTGGTAAATGGGTAAACCTTTAAAAAATATACTATATTTTGTCCTGAAATCAAGACAAATTCTTTACGACACTTCATTGAGTGCCGCTCCAAATATTTTTAAACATAGAGGTGGCTGCATTATGCTATAGATATGATTGTCATCTGCGACATATCTGAGCGTTTACATTTATTTATTTGTGAACAAAAACTAACAACAAAATCCATTTGAATCACACCTTGTCATGAAAAACAACGTAGAAAAAAAAGGTTTTGAATACATGTTGAAGGCATGTTATCTCCTCTTTGTGAAAGTCGACCTGAGAAAAGCATGTGATTATTAATCACCTGATTTAATCATGAGTTTAACTTTCATTTATACCAACAAAACCAGTTAATTCCCTTCAAAAACGTATAATGAACGCTGTCATTAACTTCAAGGATCTCATCTATTAAACCATAGAAAATGTTAAAACAATGGCAGTGGTCAAACAGGAAAGAAGTGGTCAAACAGTCTCTGTGAGCTGGTGGTAGATCGCTGGGGAAATACAGGTGCCCTCTGTTTGACTGGTCTATTAGCACACAGCCCGGAGGGCAGGAAGCGCTATTGACTGGAGACATCAAGAGAAATGCACCTTTCAAAGCACACACCTTCCGGACTCTCTCACACACACTCCTATATACACCCACCTGGATAAAACCTGCCAGGTATCAGGTCCTGCCCTGGGGGAGAGCCCTGAACTCTGGACATGGAGACAGAGTCAAACAAGACCAACACCAGTCTCTCCATCAGACACTTCAAAACATACACTCAACATTTCATTTGCGGAGCAGTACTCCGCCGACCTGTTATGAATAACACCAATGTATCAATGTGCTTGTCTAAAGCTCCTGCGGTGAGAAGCCCTGAATCCCAGAATGCCCAGGGAGTGTTGTCACAAGCAGGAGTGTGGAAGTGGAGAGGGCAAAGTTAGGTCATGCATTAAAATGCCCTTAAGCCAAGCACTTTACCTTAACTGTTCCAGTGAGAGGATCCTTGGGTACAAAGGCTTACATTCTAAAGGGTATGGAGGAAAGAATGGGACATCGAATTGTTATCCATGCTAGGACTGGGTCTGCTTAGCAAATGAAATGAATGTCTGGTTTCTGGGTCTAAAAATGTGGAAAACAATATCAGCATATAGATTGCTGTCCAGGGAAAATAGAAGTACAGACTCTATGTAGATAGTACTCTTCCTGGACTTTTCCAGTGTCCATGTCCTCACATCTAGATGACTGACAACGAACTAAATAAATTAAAAAGGCTAAGAAAATAATCAATGCAACGAATCAATGATATCCATGATTCTAATACAAGACAATAAAATTGATAAACAATATGTTCATGTTGGTACCCTCTAGTGGACAGAGACCTTTCGGGAACATTATAATCAGAACTGCCTATGGTACTATCGACTCTAGCAGCTACTGTATATTGTCAATTTAATGTTTACTTTGTACTGAATCATCTCTAGCTTCCAAGTGGCTTATTCTTCCCATCTCCCCCCATAATGAAACATGTGCTAAAAGGTTTGCATTCAATAACGAGTGTCAACTAAATTACCAATATGTAATGTAAATATTTTCTATTTGGAATTGGTAATTGCACTAGTATGGACTTTTGTTTTTGCTTGTTTTATATTAGTTATACTTAATTTAACCAACTAGATTGTTAAGCAGCTAAGACACAAGCATTACGTTACCTGGTACAATATTTGCTCTGATGTTTAACCAATAAACTACAGGGTGTACAGAAACAGGATTAACTATGAAATGGGGCACCTTTTCAGTTGCTCCTTGTGATGTTTGTGTTCCAGTCCAGGGGTTGAGAGGAACACTGAGACTCTATGGCTCAAGAGGACCCAGGGAGCTGACAGAGTGGCTCAGTGAAGAGGGGACCAGCATCCAAATGGAAAAGACTCCTGAAAAGATCACAGGGCGAGGGAGAGAATTCAACAGCCCGGCCACAGAGAAAGCCCGGCCGCGCCACCAGCAGTCAAAAGTTGAGCGCCTTGAAAGGCCAAGGATATAAAAGAGGAGGGAGAGAGTCAGAGGGAGAAAAAAGCTAAATGGAATACAGAGGGATGCAGGGGGAGAATAAAGGGTCTGCACGAATACAAGATGAAAAGTAACAAGTAGAGCGTGCGAGGCGTCTGCACCAGATGGACAATGTGTGCTGGGAGGGACACTGAGGGCCGAGGCAGGAGAGACAGACGGAGAAAAGAAAGCACACGGACAAACACTGTGCGTGTGTGTCTATATTAAAGCTTTCGAGAATGTAGGACAGCGTTCGAAACAGGATGTGTGTTTGTGTGCATGTGTCACATGGAGAGAGAGCGTACGTATGAAGAGGCTTATTCTGAGCCCACTGCCCAATGCAAACGGACGAGGCCCTAATGACCACAACTTTGGACTTGCCTTTTTAATTACCCAACCAGCCCTGACAGAGCGCCACAAAGCTCTCCAGTCCACAGAATGGGGGGTAGAAGGTGGAACAAAAACAGGACCTTTCCATGTGAAGTGCGGCCCTAACCTCTGCTAACGGAAGCCTGGGTCCTCCCTGCCTCACTGCCATGGCCACTCTTTGTGGAGTGGAGCAAGATGGCACTCCAGCCCCTCACACCACTGCTGCTGTCATGGTCCACAGACCGTGTATAGAACCTGAATCAAAACCCTCTATTGATAAAGCCAAAAGCATTCACTGCAATTTTTCCCCTTGCGCATTACGAAAACCCTATGTGAATGTTTCAAAGTCAATGTGTTGAACAGGTTAACATTGCCTCAGAACAGCAGGATTTCTGGATTTCTCCTACTGTTACAATTCATGTACAACAGACCAAGAAGGTTATCCAAGATTATTTATTTTCAGCTTATCAGGAAGACACACCCGGAGCGTTGTCATGGCCTGGGGCTCCTGCCAATCATCCGCTCAATCAATCATCCACATCTTTAGAATCAGACGTTATCTTAATGGTCTGTTGTCATTGAAATGAATGAAAAGGAACCATTTTCACAGAAAATACATACAAATAAGCACTATCGCATTAACTCGGGTACTGTTTCAGAAATATGATCAAATGACTCATTGTTTTGATGAACCCATGTCAAATGAGAAGGTCTCTTTGTTTGTTCTTACTGAGTAACCTGAACTAGAAAAACTCGGGCCCAAAGTAACCAAGAAAAATGTGAAGCCCAAGCAAATTATTGACATAAAATATTGCAGTCGACTTAATGAGCAATAGTTGTTATACTGGTCCCCCCGGGAATCCAACCCTGAACGCTGGCGTTGAAAGCACCGTGCTCAACACGCTGTACCCCATGCTATGTATAATTGATTTATTAATACATGTATGTGCTTCTTAAAGCTAGCCGTCTTGACCTTGAGGAGACAAGCCCCATCTGTATGGTCTGGGCCCCTCACTGCGTTGGCCATTGTCACAGCACATTCCTGTGCCATCCACAACAGCAACATTAAGCGGGAATGTGGGGGTCTTCTGAAACATCCTGTTCTTTATTGTGATACACTCCAGGTTGACTGGGACTGAAGATGTCACTCTGAACAAGAACAAAACAGGTCAGAAGAGTGCCACCAACAGAACAAAAAAGAATCCTAGTCTGTTATTAATTGTATTTATGCCATTTCTATTGCGACAAGCATGTAATAGGCAGCTCAAAGCTTGGGATGGATGAATGATTGGAAGCTCAGACAATTGTGATACAGTGACATTTGATGGTTAGTCCTAGTCTTTCATTGAGATGCAATTCAAATTGAGTTTATATAAATTTACATAGTAGATACAAGGTTACAACATAATCAAAAATTGCATATTTATTTATCATTTAAATTATCTTTAAACTACATGCCTTCATGTATGATATGCTGTTGTATAACACCCTCTTGTGGTTAGAATTGCACACTGCACCTAGAGAGCTAAAGAGCCCACAATAAAACTGCAGATACATAATAAAAAATAAACAACAATCATATCACAGCAAATTCAGAGGAGTCGGTAGGTGTATGTGCGCCGAGGGATTTAAAACATTTATTTCAGGATAAAACACGCTGTAACTTTTCTTGACCTGTCTCAGCAATTCTTTTTGTAGAAAGTGCACCATTTTTAACTAAATAACTTGTATTATATGAAAAACAGATGTAAAAAAAGAATCAACCAAATTACCTGAGATGGATGCACTTTGTTTCCATGCATTTTGCCTTCTTACTGAATAATTGAAAGCTGAAAAGAAAAACTATTACGAAGAAAAAACAAACGCAACATTTAAAATGTTGGACCCAAGATCACCAAGATGTTCCACATGTGAGAGAAGCTAATTTCACTCATATTTTGTGCACACATTTGTATGCATCCGTGCTAGTCAGCATTTCTCCTTCACCAAGATAATAACTCCATCTGACAGGTGTGGGAGAAAGCAGATTTGACAGCATGATCATTATAGGATGTCTACTGAAAAAAAGTGCTAAACAACACAAATAAATGTCTCAAGTTTTAAGGAAGCTTGCAATTGGCATTCTGACTGCAGGAATGTCCACCAAAGCTGTTGCCAGATAATTAAATGATGTATGTCTGTATCATTTTGCAGTATGTCTAACCAGCCACGTGTAACCATGCCAGCCCAGGACCTGCAAATCCTGCACAATCAGAAATCATGTAACAGAAGCCTACTTTTGTCTTCTGACCCCCAGACCTAATTCTTGGTGTTCCAAGTAAATAACAGAAGCACATATGTATTCCAGTCAGGTGAAATCCACAGATTAAGTCCAAATTAATTGATTTAAATTAACTGATGTCCTTATTTGAACCATAACTCTGTAAAGTCTTTGAAACTGTGTTGCGTTTATATTTCTGTTCGGTGCTAAGAAGTAACATTGTATTTTTCACAAAAAAAGTGAGTAACACCTGTCTTCATATATCCTGGTTGCGTCGCGCTATGACAATCTTGCGATACGTCCTTCTCTCTGAGACGTTGCGTTTCACTTTGACCACCGGTGGCGAGGCTATCTCCAAAACCAGGGAGGGGCTGGAGTGGGACTTCTTCAGGGCTCCCTCCTCCCCCTCCTGTTCCATGGTGCCTGTACACACAGCTTCGTCAAATAGGTTGAGCTTGCTGGTGTCCACCTCCGTGTTGGCTGACTGGCTTAAATCCTTCCAGGCTTCCAACATCTCAATGTAGGTCTCGTAGCGGCATTTCTGCAGGTGAAGAAAGGAATGAGACTGACAGAAAAATAGAGCTTGTACGCAGACCTCATATGCACATAAATTTTTTGATTTTATCAACAAACAAACAAACACACGCACACACGCACACCAACCAACCTCATGCTGCAGGTACTCATCCTTGACTCTGTGTTCCTCCAGCTCCTTGGACTTGGCCTTGCGACCCTCACGGAGACTCTGCTGCAGGTAAGCCAGGTCCTCCTGGAAGGACTCTCGCATGCTGATATGGGACTGCAGCTGTCGCTCCTGCAGGGGGAAGCAGAGAGCAATGCTCAGTGCACAGACTCAAAATCCACTCCACAGATCCAGGACCTGATCACCCCACTGACTGTATCCTGACTGACCATGCAGTATCAGCATGCTACCAGGGCCCCATATATACCACACCTCACGAAACAAACTAGCAGAGCCTTCTAGGACTGAACCATGAGTGTGAGGGTGGTGTGAAGTGAGCACAGTACCAGGGTATGTTCAGACTGGGAGGCAGGCAGAATGGGTCGGCAGAACTTCCTCTGAGAGCCCACAGCAGCAGGGAACGGAGGAGAAGAGTGCAGTGCTGATACTAGATTCATACGGCTGATCCAGGAGCTCATCTCTGCCGTGGACCTGAGGACGACAATGGGTCCAGGCACATGGAAGATATAGACTCAGTGCCCAGTTCGTTACGTACCCCACCCCACTCACCAAAATGAATGGCCGTGACTTCTATATGAAGCGGGCAGACAGGCATTAATTTAGTGTTTGACTGAAAGTGAATATGGGCAATCCATGAAGAAGAATGGTAAAAATTAGAAAGTAAAAAGGTGAGCCACAAACATAATAACAACAGAAATAATAACAACAGTGGGGCAGACAATGACCTGTCTAGTTTTCTATACTTCCTATGTGTCTTCATTCCTGTACTATTATACTTCCTGTCTGTCTTCATTTGTGTACTAGTATACTTCCTGTCTGTCTTCATTTGTGTACTAGTATACTTCCTGTCTGTCTTCATTCCTGTACTATTATACTTCCTGTCTGTCTTCATTTGTGTACTAGTATACTTCCTGTCTGTCTTCATTTGTGTACTAGTATACTTCCTGTCTGTCTTCATTCCTGTACTAGTATACTTCCTGTCTGTCTTCATTCCTGTACTAGTATACTTCCTGTCTGTCTTCATTTGTGTACTATTATACTTCCTTCTCTGTCTTCATTTGTGTACTTGTATACTTCCTGTCTGTCTTCATTCCTGTACTAGTATACTCCCTGTTTTTATTCATTAGTGTACAAGTATAGTTCCTGTCTAAACGACTGTACTAGTATACTTCCTGTCATTCTTCGTTCCAGTGCTACTGTATTCAGAATGGAGACAATGGACTCACGAGGCCTGGAAGAGGAAGACCCTCCAGTCAGCAGTCTGCAGGCGGAACACGTGTGGTCTCTTGGTGTATTCCGCTGCCCGCTCTGCCAAGGAATGGTGTACACTGACCACCTCCTCTGTACTCTGCCACTCCATCTTATACTCATCCTGAGAGGGGAGAACAAAAATGTAACAATCAATGGGAGATTAGTGTAACAGTCATCCTGAACAGTAGCCAGACGGTGTGAAGAAGAAACATTTAGGAGTCGGAGGGACAGACTAACCTTCTGTAAGTAGAGGACCATTCCTTTCAAGACCGCATAAAAGGTTTTCCAGCTTCTTTTTCCCCATGGAGCTGTCAGACACAGTTACATTACTGCTGAGGTCAGAATGCCTCTAAAACATCGTAATACACTGAATTAAACAGACTGATAAATGATCAAAAGATTAATCAAAACAATATTTTTCCCTTATATACAGTTTACGGCACTGAGATTTTCTATCCTGTAGTTTCATGTAAACATGTCACAGTCCAACTCACTGCGTTTGCCATCAATGTCAGCATGGGCCTTGCGTTGGAGGAAGCCCTGTTTGAACACTGTGGCCTTCTTGTCGTGCGGTACATCTTGGAACGGGTTGCTCTTGGATCGCATGGGTGCGTCATCTTTACCGTCCTCCGGCAACAACAAGGAGCTTTTTAGTTCCTTGTCATTACTGGACAAAGATGAGTGGAGGAATAAAGAAGCAGTAGCGATAAAATCAAAGAGATATGACCCACTGAGCAAAATATTTGGAAAGACATGTTTTCAATATCGTTTCAACATCTATTCAACGTCCAAAAAAAAATATTTTCAATGTCTTTTCAGTCCTTTGTAGTAGGGAGAGGTAAAACATTCCAAAAATATAGGGGGAAAGAAACAGAAATGTGGGTTAACATAAACTGCTACAGAGATTGAACAGGTGGAGGAAATAACAACTGTGATACCCCAAGTCCACCTACTTACACTGCCCACTGCAGAGGTTCGTTCTTAATGGAGTTGTAGAGAGCCTGAGAAAGAAACAAGATCAAAGAGAATACTGAAAGAAGGACACACTGGATTTCAAACTGCTAGACACTCATTCAGTGAACAGCATCTACTGAAATACAAGTTGTATGTAGAATGAGCAGTGTAACGTTACCTTCAACAGCTCCTTGCTGAAGTTCTCCCCTTCGTTCATCCCGTCCAGGTTGGACACAAAGCTGGACACAGACATGGCTTTACCAACATTCTGCAGGAGGAAATAAAGAGGATGTCTAGCTGCATACAAATCATGGCCCAAAATACTGCCATTTCATTTCATTAGAAAGCCTGAACATCTACATGTTGACCCCAGTGTCATCACTGCAGGGGGGACTCACTTGTCCATGCAGATCAGAGTTCAGCAGCATCACAGCACAGGTGAGTGTCAGTACTTCTCCTGAAGAGGAGAAGGTGTCAGGGTTGCACTGCTGGAAGCGACAGGAGAACTGCTGCAGGACTCTCTCTCTCTCCTGGGTCTCTCCGATCAGCACCACCACCCTCAGGAAAGACCTGCGAGAGGCGGACAAAACCAAATTACAACTGGATTAATCCTTGGAAGATGTTCATGGAAGAGCATTACACTTTACTATGATAGTGAACAGGAAGAAATCTCTTTAAAACGATTCAAGGACTTACCTCAAGCCTTGGTCCAGACTCTGACCGGTGAAGTCAAAAAACTTAAGGTACTCCTCCCCAACGGCTCGGCTAAAGTCATTGCTGGAGTTAGAGAGGGGCAGGGAGGGGAGAGGATATGTTTCTGATTCAAGGTGACACAGTGTGAGAAACACACTACATTAGTAGCCTGACAGTTGCTACAGTCTAAGACCTCTGCAAAGTGTGACCACCGTGTGTCCTGCAGTGTTTGTCCTTACTCTTTGTCCAGGTGTTTGACCACATCGGTCTTGTTGATCCCATCCAGCCTGTAGAGTCTTTCAGCCAGCCTGCAGGCTCTCTCCCTGTCCAATACCATACCGTTCATATGGACCGCCGCTGGGTCTGAGGTCTCCGAGCACTGCACCGGCGCCGTCGGTTGCTCTGGAGCACCTTCTCTGTGCGTCAGACGTAGATCATCCTTCTGTTCCAGTTGTTCTACCTGCTTGGAATCTTGTGTGTGCATATCCTCTTTTGTCTGCTCAGTACGTGCAGTCTGTGCCGGCTGATTGGTCTCAGAATGTTTCAGATATTCTCTATTGTCTGGCTGTTCTGTCTGTTTGAGTTCCTCTGTGCAGAGGAAAAGTAGTTCCTCCAATTGCTTTGAATGTGCTGGTTTGCTTTTTGCCTGCACTGACTGTTCCGACTGTTCTGTATCCTGTTCTGACTGCTCTGAATCGTTAGAGTGTTCAGTCTGCTGTGACAGCTCTGTCTGTTTCGTCTGCATTAAACATTCTGTCTGTTCCATCTGCATTAAACACACTGCCTGTTCCGTCTGCATTAAACATTCTGTCTGTCCCGTCGGCATTAAACACTCTGTCTGTTCCATCTGCATTAAACACACTGTCTGTTCCGTCTGCAGTAAACATTCTGCCTGCTCTATGTGCATTAAACATTCTGTCTGCTTTATGTGCATTTCTTGTCGCTGCAGTTGTTTTGATTGCAAACACTTTGTCTGTGCTGACTGTTCCGTCCTCTGTGATTCTTCTAATTGTTCTGACCGTTCTATATTGTCTGATTGTTCCGCCTGTTGCATAACAGCCATGTCAGTTGGATGTTTTTCCTCCCCTGGCTGGTGTGAATGCCCTACCTGGTCGGACTCAGCATGTCTCTCAGACTCCTCTGGCTGCTCTACTGTCTCCGTACTGTTGCATTCCTTCAGATCTGGATGGTTAGGCTCTGACTGTCCATTGAATGTGGATTTCTCTGAGAGTTCTGACTTTTGTTTCAGTTCTGTTGTTTCACATGGGTGTGTTAACTGTCCTATAATCTCTGACTCCTTCTCACTGTCTGACTGATCTGTCTGCAGTTTATCTCCGTTATAATCTAAACTAGTCACAGTCTCCTCCACCACCTCGTCTTCCTCCTCCCCCTCACAGTCTGTGGAGCTGCATCTTTGCTCTGAGTTGATCTTGCTGGTCTGTGCTGTGCCAGCCTGTTCCCATTCCTCTACCAGTCCAGTGGCAAGACTGTCACTATCCAGCCCGCTTTCTGACCCTTCTGTCTGTACTGGGCTAGGAGTTCTGTCAGAGGGTCTGATAATCTTTTCCTTCACAGGCTGTCCCATCTCTTTCTCTGGTTCTGGCCATGCAGGGCTCACTAAAAGAGAGTCTGAACACACAGATACAGACGCCGTAACTTAATTTCATCATCTTGTTGCAGGAATTTCCTGGGCAGCAGGAAGTGCAAATGCAGTGTAGGCTTCTAAAGTTTGTAATTTCAGATCTTATTTGCCCTAACAAAAAAGTATCACCCTTACACAAAACGTTTATTAGCTATATTACACATTTATTTTTGGTTGTTTCTGGGAGGCGTTTGTGCTGTCTGAAACTTTGTTTGAAAATTAAGATACAGCAACTTTGCCCACATTTATGAAGTAAAGAAAGTGACTGATATCTCAGTACTTTTTTCCCGCTACTGGTGTTCAGTTTGTAGTGCATGAAGGAGATGCCTGTCTCTTGTCAGAAATCCCTGTTTTGGGACCTTTTTGTTGAAGAATGTATACAAATATTGTTTAAAGGGATAATAAAACATTTTGTTTAGTTACTTTTTCCTCAAGTTGTTTCTGCAACTTTCCAGCATGTGAAGATAATCTGGAATGGATTTGTCTGTAAATTTCCTGTGCTGTTAAATTACCCCAGTTCTGTTGAAGGACTCACCTAGATGTCTTAAAATAAATGCACTAACTACTGACTAAATGCACTACAAGTCGCTTCGGATAAAAGTGTCTGCTAAATAACGAAAATGTAAAATGTAAATTAAGTAAAAGTGGCACCAAAAAAGTAAACATGTTATCCCCCATACATTCTCTGTCCTTCTACCTTGATGGAGATCACAGGCACCAAAGTGCAACGAGTCAAGGCAAACACAAACCATGACAAACCCGCCAGACCCAGAGGACACTGGCCAAATGCACCGTCCTCCTACGCTAATCTGCCAGCAGGCTTCAAACCCTGGTCCACATTTTGATTCTTAACAGTACACAACGTTTTGTACAGAACGTTTCAACTATAGGCACTTCTCTTTCCAATTTATAATTATGTGCCAGACCACATTCATGCACACATTTATGTGGCTAAAGTGGCTATTGTGTTTTAGTTATTAAATGGAAAGATTTGGTCCAGAGATGCAGCACGTCCACTTTTGCCCTGATCAGTCTTTTGTGTCAGAGGAGTTGTACGTATTGTGTTTTCAAATGTAATAAATGCCAGAAAATACATAATGGGCAGACCTCATGGGCTCTTAAAGTAAATGTGTTCCTTGTGGGGACATTAGGCCATCCTGGAGTATAATCGGTAGTTAGAAATAAACAAGCTGTACTGTAATCTAAGAGTTAGTCTGTACTCACCACCATGGTCCTCAGAAGATGCTGAAGCCTCCTCAATGTCTGTGTGTGGTCCATGCTCCTTTACTTCTGGGTTTGGTGAATCACATGCCTAGAATGGCAAAAGCAACACACAAATAAACACTGGGCTTAAGTAAGATGTAGGTTGAGCCGAGATCAGACAGAAGGGACGTGGATCTCAGATGACTGGTATTGGTATATTCCATCCTCCTCGTCTACGCCTACTACTGAAACCTAAATACATTTATCTATGAATACAGACGTTGTCACATTCGCACACTAAATACTCTCTTCCTCTTGCACTCTTACAGACAGACAACCAATCTGTCCCTGAAGGTCTCATAACCACAGTCCCTTCCTGTCGGTCTGACGTACCTGATGGGAGCTTTCACGCTGTTCTGTTTTCAAATGTAACGGTTGCTCCGGTTCGTTCTGCTTCAGGTTTTTTTCCTTGGCAGACAGCTCTATCACTGTCACACAGGATGGATGCTGCTGGTGGGACAGGGGACTCAGGGTCCAGTCCAGATTGGCTGCTCCGCTGGAGTCCAGCTCATCAGCCGAGCTGTGGTCAGTAATGGGGGAAGGAGTGTCAGGGGAAGGGGCAGGTACGTCCCACTGCACTGTGGCAAAGTTCAAAGGGACACTGGGACAGGTCATGGAATAAACTGGTGCAGTCATGGAGTCCCAGTGCTCCTCGGGCCCCTCAGTCATGGAGTCCCAGTGCTCCTCGGGCCCCTCAGTCATGGAGTCCCAGTGCTCCTCGGGCCCCTCAGAGGTCCTTCCAGTTGGATGAGAGTTGTCCATTTCCTCCCGGTCAGCCTTGTTCACCAGCTCCTCCATCTCTCCCCACTCAACAGCCTCCTCCAGTGGACTGCTCAGTGGGGGCCGTTCCGTAGAGGACCATGTCTGGCAGTCTGGGAGAGAAGAGTACACACTAGCCTCCTCCATATCCTCTCTGTAGGCAGTCCTAAGCAGAGGGATATGTCTCAGCTACAGGACAGGGCATCCATCTTATAATTAGGTCACAAAGTCATGACTCCTGCGGTTGGTTACTGCTTCCGGAGTTGCCCTAGTAAGCAAGAACATGTAATGTACAATGAAATGAGTACACCCAATACTTTAATTCAAACCCTGCACTGAAGCTGAATGGTAACAGGATGAATGCAAAATATGGTTACATATTCTGATATTGTCTTGATGATGTAGTGTTTTGTGTTGACCATATTGAAATACTATTTTTGCGCTAATTGGCTCTAACTGCACCAGAGGTCCAGGATTTTACCGTCACAGTTTGTTCTTTATTTTCTTTTTAAGTATAGGAGCCAATTCTTTTCAACAATTATTTCCACAATAAAAAAAATGTTCTTCCTCATTCCTCCCTCTTGGCACTTTCCAGCAGACATATTTCAAGTAATACGTTTCGAACTTAAAAAAAATCCCAGTATCAAATTTCAAAAGATATAAAATAGTGACAATCTCTAAACATATGGGATGGGCATGTTAAGTATTGAGATTATATTGTATTGTGAGATCCATGGAAATGACCAGACGTAATGTTAAGTAGTGTTTGTAGAGGGTTTATGTACAGATGAAAATAACCAGTAAGACTATAGGTTTGGCTAGACTGGTTCTCTTGGAGTAAAAGTTAGAGATCATCAATCATACCGACAATCACACATAAAGAAACATACTTGGTGAACTTGCAAAATGAAAGCCGATATTTAGGGACATTACATCCAAGAGAAAATATGAATCTGCTGCCTTCTATCTAATATCTACTATTTAAAAAATATATTAATAATTACACAGTGAGAAATTTAAATTATTAATTTCTATTCAGTTTCTAAACTGGACTAATTTCTGAAATTAACAAAAAACAAATTGTAGCGGTGGCGTATGTCACTCTCAAACACAAATCATCATGGTTAATTTGTCTCCTACAAAAACCCCTCTAAAACACCTTAAAATGTAAACCAACACTCACCATCAGCATCTGAATACCAAACAATGTCCAGCTAATTTGACGGAAAACCTGTTTACTTGGTGTTGCACGACCGATGTGCTTTACAATGACTGTTGCTGAAACATTACAGAAGCACATTCACTTCCTGACCACAGAAGAGCAGCCACCTCAGAAAGAGAGCATGAAGGTGGAGTGCAAAGATATAGAGTAAAAACAGGGTAGGGGTGTGAGCATGTTCACTGTGTCCTGAATATTCATGTCTATTGATAACCATGAACTTAAGCTAGCGCAATGTGCATGTTGGGATGTTGTGTAAGTCTAATGGCCAACAATATCTGTGAATATGTTAGTATGTTGTTGAGCCATATCAAGGACACTACCTAATTTAAACACAGCATTTTGAAAAAAACTTGTGAACAACTCTTAATTAAACTATACAGTTCAGAAGTGTCCTGTCATAAAAAGAAGTGTGACTTGGAAAAGGGTTAAAATAATAGACACTTCCTATTCCCTCCATTTTAAAGGTTCACCACATTTCTCTTTCACTCTGTCAGTCATTTCTTCAATAGTCTACTCACGTCACATAACCGACATCCGAGAAAGTGCTTGGCTACACTTCCTGTGTGGGTGCTTCTCATTTCCTGTCAGGGTGCTAGGCTGGTGCTCCATCTACAAATAGCAAAGACTGGTATAAAGTTAGAATGATACACATACTTTGTTTCCTCACCCTACACTTCCTTAATGAATCTGTGTGATTGAGATTTTCTGATCAGAGAGATTGTATAACAGCCCTTGTGGGTTGCATCAACTACATAACTTTCAATTTGGAGTTTAAAAAAACTTTACAAATTATCAACCCCCCGCTTCACCTCCAATTTTGTTGTTTCTAATTGGTCCTTATAGACTTGTCTTGTTGAAACAACCCCCAACAGGTTTGTGAGAGTTGAAGATTGGGACGTGTTCATATTATGGGACATGCACACACATTACAAGAACATCCCGCCAAGCTATTCTGCTTCATATGATACTGCTCGCTCAACCAGGAAGTATGCTTGAACCCATGAGCTTGGAGGATAACAAATCTACAGCTGACACACACAACTAACATTGCAGCAAAAGTTGTTGTGGAAAGTCAACCCCTTCAGACACATCACACATCAAGTGTGAGGGGAGCCATTTTGCCCCACAATATCCCTGGACTTGTAGGCACTGTAGGTATGTTGTGACCAGGACAAGATCTATTGTTGCAATAATACAGTTGCACATTAACTTGCTGTAGGGATGAAATCTGAATTGTATTCAGGCCTACATGAGTTCCATGACAAATTTCAAGAAGCGTGTTCTGTTTGATGTAGTAATATTAATTCCTGTTCTTGGAGTGAATGTTGTAGGTGATTAAGTCCTTAAACTCGTATAAGCTGAATGTACATTAAAATGACCACCATAACCATTTTAGCCAAATTAGAGGAAGGGAGATCTAATGAACAACAACATGGCAATGGCAAAGCTTTAGTGCAGCTGTTGAGCCAATAATTACATGAACGCGTGGATGTCCCATTAATTGTGTGAATGTGTTACCATCCCTTAGCAGTAGACTGTTGTATTAGCAGGCACTGTGCATGTGACAAGAGCTGCTGAGGCAGGCCAAAGGCTATCAGTGTAACATGCCAAAATGATTGTTAACACATTAATATGTAAACGACACCCTCAAACAGACTTTGTGACAAAAATGCAAAAATTAAACCAGCCAACAGACTAACTTGGTTGAAGTAGGCTACAGTATATTATTAATGTGTGGAAAAACAAAACAGTACTGATGCTATGCCTGAGAGAGCTCCTCAGAAACCCAAACATACCATTAAACAAACATTACAAAGACAAAGATGTCATCAAAATGTAACAATTTCAGTAACACCTCCCAGTTGAAAAGTAAACTTGGATTTGATCTTACCTTTTCGAACATTCTCAAGGCGTGTCACATGACCAGTCAGCTAGCTGGGCTTTAAGTCAGTCTTGGGGAAAACCCTCTTTACTGCTATGAGGCCAGCTTAGAGCACACAACGTAATCCCTCAGATGACTTGTCTGTCTGGGTGCTCCAACACTGGCCCACAACAAACAAGTCGTACAGCCTCTCTTGCTCACACAGCACTAGCCTAGGGCCTCACAGAGAATACAAGCTAGTCACAAATCCTGGTCTACTCTGTGACAGATACCTCATCTCTGGACTAAGCTAGATTTCCGCCTCCCTCTGCTCATCTCCAGCACGGATATGCCTGAGAGCCAAAGTAAAGGGGGGAGGAGAAGTGGAGAGAGAGCTGAGAGAGAGCTAACAAAAGGGAAGAAAAGGCACACTGTGATTGGCGGCGAAAAAGGACTGACACCTGAGCAAATTAAGCCCTGCCTACACCCTAAAGGTACAGGCAAGCTCAGGTCAAGGGACTGGCTGAACTTCATTCCTGCATCTCTGACACAAGGGAATGAACTGGTAGAGCATCCTCTAAAGCAAATGCTTAAGCAAGTCAATAGTCCCAGTGAACCTTATTCCAGGTCTACCAAATCTACTTTCACAGGAACAAGGCAAAGATCCAAAGACATTTTACATTGACATTTCAGTCATTTCATAGAACCCAGAGTGCATTAAGGACAGTTCAATGTAAACATCCAAATAACAAAAAGGTAAACTTCAGAAAAGATAAAGGTTGTCTTACTATGTGTGCTTCTTTAGCCCTTGATATGACATCGAGTGCTGGTTGTCATGACACAACAAGCATGTCGACATTGGTACATGAACAAAATCGAC
>JACXGI010000104.1:139240-195333 GCA_016801175.1 Esox masquinongy
TTTTTTTTGGGGGGGGGGGTTGTTTTTATTTTTTGTATTATTTTTTGCTTGTTCTATTACCATTTTTATTTGTGTGCCTGATTATGTAAAGCTTCAAATGTAGATCTTGAATGTCGTTTATGTTTGAAAGTTTGCTATTAAAAAAAACAAACAAACAATTAACCCAGTACAAGACGCCGCTTAACAGAATGTACTCATTTATTAAACATAAAACATCCATTTACCTGACAGGTTATACGCTTGAATCGACAGGCACAAGTATGTTATGCGTACTCCTCAACTGCAGAGGCGGTAAAGGTGGAAAAGCGCAAAGAGAAAAATGAGACGATGAGCTGTTGCGTCACTTTCATGCGACAATTACTGCTTTGTTCGGTTCTGGTTCCGTACACGGCAGCAACATCGTATACACCCATCGTATACGTTAGTTTAATAGTTTTGAGACGTTATACCACTTTATTTGTTTGGCATTGTTTACTAAATAATGGCAAAGTCGAACGATTTAAAAGTATTTTTGCGGTCATCTCTTAATGAGATTTTTAAAGCCACAGTGAGTGACATATTGGAGTCAGTGGATCAGACGTTGTCTGAGTACGCGTGTAAAATACAAAGAATTGAAACTGAAAATGAGGATCTTAGACGAAGACTGCATGAGCAAGAAAATAAGGATTCGACAGTGAAAGGTACTTACACTGCAAAATTGGATTCAAAATGATTTGCAAAAGGAGCATTTTCCATACCTGTGGGGTTTTCCTTCCTGCCGATTCTATTGTAGAACGTTCAGTTTGCAAAGATAATTGTCACTTCTGTTTGACTGGTTCAGTAAACAGGACGAAACTACCCAAATTTGTCCAATATAGTCACTAGGTTTCGTTCTAAACGAACGTTTTTCAGCAGAATGAAAGCACCAGTTTTTGCAGTTATTGAGAGTTAGTTGGAACAATAAAAAGTTGTTGTTCCATTGAGGGACACACTGCTCTCAAGGTGGCCACCGAGCTTAGCTAACCTGTGTTGCATGTTTAAATGTAATTTTCCAGGCACATTCTAACCATGGATAACAGTTTATCAGTGGTGCTTGAAACTTCAGACCTTATAGAAGGTAGTGATCAACTGAATATGTTGGAAGTGTTGTACTTGAACATTTATTTTGTTTTGCACAGACCCAGAAAGTAATCAGGATGTTCAACGTCCTGACACGCCGAGGAAGACCTGTTCCAGCCATTCATCGGTTACCCAAACCGAGAACCCAATCAAAACCGAGGACCATGAGAAAAGGAGCTCACGGAGACAGCGGAAAGACAAGATGCTTCAGAGCAGAGCTTCTGTCTCCACGGAACCAGTATGTCAGACGGAACCAGAATGCTCCAAAAATGTTTTACACGCTAATGTTTCCACCCTAAAGTTAAAAAATATAAAAACCGAACCTAATATGGAGGATGACTATGCAATAGATCTGTCAAAGCCTCCATCTCCACTCAACCCGGCTTCTAGGCAAATTAAGACAGAGAGCGCTGAGGTGAACTACATCATTCCAGATGAGTATGATGAACACCTTCAGTCCCCACTGAACACAGACGTGGACTCTAGAGACAGCGAGGTCAACGTCACAATCATTTCCGAAAGCCACATGGAGATGGGAGATGACGAGGAGAGCCATTTTATGGAGTCAGAGGGAACGATGAGTCACGGTGATGATAATGGAAACGCTGAGCCGGACGAAGATCCTTTTTTGACATACTACCCTGACATGGACACTGACCCTACTGGGGTGACAGGGAGGGACATTTCACCCACCATGAACTCCAATGCTACAGAGCCTTCCAAAAACACGCAAGGCATCTACAACTGCACTCAGTGTGAAAAGACCTTCAGTCGAGTGAGCTCCCTAAATATCCACCTGAGGACTCACAGCGGTGAGAAGGCCCACTGCTGCAACTACTGTGGCAAGCGCTTTGGCCGGGCAGACCTGCTCAAGTCCCACAAACGCACTCACACAGGAGAGAGACCGTTCAGCTGCAACCTCTGCGGGAAGAACTACGGTCACCCGGGCCAGCTCAGGATACACAAGCGCGTTCATACAGGGGAGAGACCGTACTGCTGCCCACACTGTGGGAAGCGCTTCAGTGAACACAACCAGCTTAAGGTCCACTTAAGAACGCACACAGGCGAGAGGCCATACAGTTGCACTGTGTGCACCAAAACCTTCAGCAATGCCGGGAATCTGAGGATACACCAGAGGATCCACACTGGGGAGAAGCCATACTGTTGTGTGCAGTGTGGCAAGAGGTTCAATGGTATGGGAGACCTCAAAACCCACTACAGGATTCACACAGGGGAGAGGCCGTACCACTGTGACTTGTGTGAGAAGACCTTCAGTCAGGCAGGCCACCTCACCATACACAAGCGGATGCACACAGGAGAGAAACCATACACGTGTTCAGAGTGCGATAAGAAGTTCAGCGTGGCAAGCAGCCTCAAGTTGCACCTAAGAACTCATACAGGGGAGAAACTCTATTCCTGCTCTTACTGTGGGAAGAGCTTCAGTAGGTCTGGCCATCTAAAGAGACATGAGCAAGTCCACACCAAGGAGAAAGTCTATCCCTGTGACCAGTGTGGAAAGACCTACACTGACCTATCATCCCTGAAAAAACACCAGAAGGGTCATAGAGCTGAGGACCTGAGGACTGAGGAGGAGCAGAGTAGTACCAGTGGAGGAGCTGAAGAGCTGAGGATTGAGGAGGAGCAGAGTAGTACCAGTGGAGGAGCTGAAGGCTGAGGAGCAGCATAGTAGTACCAGTGGATCTGATGCTCCCCATAACCTGGATATAAAGACGGAGAACTAAGACACTTATGTTACTGTGTGTTACATTGCAATATACAGCATATGATTAGTTCATATGGGTGTATTACTGCAATGATGTAGGTACACTGTATGCTGAATTTCAGTGGAACTTAAATTTACAGTACTGTGCAAAAGTCTTGGGCATCTGAAAGTTGAACTAAATAAATGTATTTGGATAGTGTTTATTTGTAAAAAAAACAAAAAATGTATATATTATATTAATGTATTTGTTTTATTAAAACACTTTCTACCCAAATAAATGGCCTTAGTTTGACTTTCAGGTGCCTGAGACTTCTGCACAGTACTGTAGATTTAGGAACTTTCAGAGGAACTTAAATTTAGCGTGATGAGAAAATGCTTTTTGTGTATGTAGCCCAAAAGCTTTTGGAAGTTTTGAAGAACGGTCATGATTGTCATTTGTGTTACAGCCTTTGTATGTATAAAGCGGTTGTGTTATTTCCAAACCTTATACATAGCTTTTTAAGGCATATTCCCAACAACATGTCAATTATTTTGAAACAATGTCATGCATTTTTGGTTTGCAAGCTGTAAATAATTAAAGGAATCCAAGTTGTTATCAATGGCTATTACCTAAAGACAAACCATTGCGTTTCATCTGTGAACACGTCGCTCATTGTTACACTTAAGGGTGTTAGAAACCATACTTTTAAGACATGAATGTTACACAATATTGTATTATTTTGGCAAGAATGATGACAAACTTATTACGCTATTTATTTAATGTGTAATAAATGGGCAGATGTATTGTGGCAAATATAAACTGCATCATTTGTTTTTGAATCATTGCTGATAATTTAGTGAAATATGGGATACAATCTGTGCTTTTAGTCAAAATAAAAAATCAACACTTGAATGCATGCATTTCTCAGTTTCGCCAATATTTTGTTCAGTGACATATTTCTTTCTACAATGCCATATTAAACTTTTATAACTCACCCTTATTCAAATCAGTAAATGACAAGCAAATGCATTATCGTCTCTGACACAATACAGTATGTATTTCATTACTCATTTACGACATCACTGATACAACAGTAATTACATGCAAAACATTATCCTACATAGTTTCCAGAGAACTTTTTTATTGCATCATTTATTTCTATGCGTGTGGATTACAGGTAATTTTCAATTTCATGCAGTAATATTAAGCATGAAAAGAAATATCTATTTGAAATAAGTGAAGAATGTTTTTTGACCATATTTACACTTAGTTTTACCTTAACTCTGAGAGGGAATGCTCTTCACCGTACCTTTCATGTATTTTTTTTAGGCCTAAATTACTTCACACTATAATAACCAGATATCTACCTGTACACTACAGTAACCCTCCAGAATTCCTGGCACCCTTGGGTAAGATGAGTGAAAAGGACTGGAAATCTTACCAACAAAGTTATGAGAGAAATCAAACCTTTTAATTTATGTAGATTTGTTAAAAGAGTCTTAAACATGAAATATGTTTTTCAAAACTTATGTCACAGTCTTTGTTACCCCTAGGAATTCCTAAGTAGTCATTCATGACTATATTTCAATATATAGTCATGGATATAGTTTTGAGGTGACACATATTGGCTTTCTTCTTGCAAGAAGTCAAAAGAGCTTGTTGGCGTGGAGGTGGCTTCTAATTGTAGTTTTGGTGACTTGATGACCCAAAGATTAACTTCAGCAACTCTGAATGTGATCCTTGGAAAATGTTCACGTTGCAAACCATCCTCCTCACTGTACATGGAGTCAAAATATATTTGTGTCCTTTTCAAGGGCAGGTGAATAACAGCTTTAATTTATTAAAAAGTTTAAATTACTGGCCTAATAGAGGAGATGGGTATTTTCAGGTGTAGCTACAGTGGATATAAAAAGTCTACACACCCCTGTTAAAATGCCAGGTTTTTGTGATGTAAAAGAATGAGACAAAGATAAATCATGTCAGAACATTTTCCACCTTTAATGTGACCTATAATGTGAACAATTCAATTGAACTGAAATCTTCAAGGGGGAAAAATGAAAAATAAAAACCTTACAATAACCTGGTTGCATAAGTGTGCACACCCTCTTATAACTGGGGATGTGGCTGTGTTCAGAATTAACCAATCACATTCAAAATCATGTTAAATAGAAGTCATTACACACCTGCCATCATTTAAAGTGACTCTGATTAATCACAAATAAAGTTCAGCTGTTCTAGTAGGATTTTCCTGACATTTTCTTAGTTGCATCTCAGAGCAAAAGCCATGGTCCGGAGAGAGCTTCCAAAGCATCAGAGGGACCTCATTGTTGAAAGATATCAGTCAGGAGAAGGGTACAAAAGAATTTCCAAAGCATTAGATATACCATGGAACACAGTAAAGACAGTCATCATCAAGTGGAGAAATATGGCACAACAGAGACATTACCAAGAACGTCCCTCCAAAATTGCTGAAAAGACAAGAAGAAAACTGGTCAGGGAGGCTTCCAAGAGGCCTACAGCAATATTAAAGGAACTGCAGGAATTTCTGGCAAGTACTGGCTGTGTGCTACATGTGACAACCATCTCCCGTATTCTTCATAAACATCCAAGCCCAGCTGAAGTTTGCAAAAACAAACATCATGTCCCCCAAAAGCACATGGGAAAATGTGTTATGGTCTGATGAAGCCAAGGTTGAACTTTTTGTCCATAATTCCAAAAGGTATGTTTGGCGCAAAAACAACACTGCACATCACCCAAAGAACACCATACCCACAGTGAAGCATGGTGGTGGCAGCATCATGCTTTGGGGCTGTTTTTCTTCTGCTGGAACTGGGGCCTTAGTCGGGGTGGAGGGAATTATGAACAGTTCCAAATACCAGGCAATTTTGGCACAAAACCTTCAGGCGTCCGTTAGAAAGCTGAAGATGAAGAGGAAGTTCACCTTTCAGCATGACAACAACCCAAAGCACACATCCAAATCCACAAAAGCATGGCTTCACCAGAAGAAGATTAATGTTTTGGAATGGCCCAGCCAGAGCCCAGACCTGAATACAATTGAACATCTGTGGGGTGATCTGAAGAGGACTGTGCACAGGAGATGTCCTCGCAATCTGACAGATTTGGAGCGCTTTTGCAAAGAAGAGTGGGCAAATATTGCCACGTCAAGATGTGCCATGCTAATAGACTCCTACCCAAAAAAGACTAAGTGCTGTAATAAAATCAAAAGGTGCTTCAACAAAGTATTAGTTTTAGGGTGTGCACGCTTACTCAACCAGGTTATTGTGAGTTTTTTATTTTTCCCTCTCAAAGATTTCAGTTGTTTTTCAATTGAATTTTTCATGTTATAGGTCACATTAAAGGTGGAAAAAGTTCTGACATGATTTATCTTTGTCTCATTCTTTTACATCACAAGAACCTGGCATTTTAACAGGGGTGTGTAGACTTTTTATATCCACTGTATATATTTATTTTTTGGTGTCCCTTCGATTGATGCTTGGCAATGTGGGTGGATTGACTTCCTGCCTGTTGGGACCTGTCCGGGTCCTCCCCCGGATAGGGCCACAGTGTCACTGGACCCCCCTGTTTCAGCCCCAAGGTTTTACGCTGCTATATTATTGTGCCAGCGGGAGTAGGGTTATTTCTCCTTCTCCACTGTAAATCTTTGTAAACGTAAGGAATGCACTCTCTAAATGTTTCTTTTCTCCTGCTCCATTCAAACTTAGGAGGACATGAGGTCTTGGCCCACACCTCCCGAGTACCAGGCTCTAAAGACTCGTTGCTGCCACTGCCCAAAGTCCTCCTTTGGGCAGTGGCAGTAAAAATTGATTACCCTGATGTAAAAAATTACCCTGATGTAAATTGCTGATGTAAAAAGGGCTTTATAAATACATTTGATTGACTGATTTAAGTCCTGTAAGTTGTGAGGTGGGGCCTCCATATATCGGACTTGTTTGTCCAGCACATCCCACAGATGTTTGATTGGATTGAGATCTGGGGAATTTGGAGTTCAACACCTTGAACTCGTTGTTGTCTTCCTCAAACCATTCCTGAACTATTTTTGTGGCAGGGCACATTATCCTGCTGAAAGAGGCCAATGCCATCAGGGAATACTGTTGCCATGAAAGGGTGCACATGGTCTGCAACAATGCATCAGTGAGCCTTGGGTGCCCATGACCCTGTCGTTGGTTCACTGCTTTTCTTTCCTTGAACTACTTTTGATGGGTACTGACCACTGCAGTCTGGGAACACCCCACAAGGGCTGCAGTTTTGGAGATGCTCTGACCCAGTCGTCTAGCCATCACAATTTGGCCTTTGTCAAAGTCACTCCGATCCTTACGCTAGCCCATTTTTCCTGCTTCTAACACATCAACTTTGAGGACAGAATGTTCACTTGCTGCCTAATATATCCCACCCACTGACAGGTGCCATGATAACGAGATAATCAGTGTTATTCACTTCACCTGTCAGTGGTCATAATGTTATGGCTGATCGGTGTATATATCAATGGAAAGATACAGTATATCTATAAGGTTTGGTTCACTGGAATTCCTAGAGATGCCAATAATCGTGACATACAAGTTCATTTTTTCCTTAAAAAATAATTATTATAATAATTATTTACATGTAGCATTCGATTACTCTCCATTTTTTTGTATTGGTTTAAGCTGATGAACAACATTAACATTTTTCATAGCCTTTTTTACTGACCTCTATCAAAGGGAGCAATAATTCTGTAGGGGACTGTATGTGTTAAGCCATACTCCTGAGTTGGCTGTTTTTCAGTAACAGCAGCCAACAGGTTTCTGTATCTTGTCTTTAGACAGGTAGAGCATCGGCTGGATGCTGCTGCTAATGTCCATGAAGCCAAAGGCAATGTAGTGGATGTAACAGTGGAAGACATCTACAGAGAAGTAATGCTTAAAGGGAAACAGTGCCACAGGAGGGAAGTAGTTAAAAACAATAATTGCCAATATGATAAGCACCATTTTAAAGGCTCTCTTCTTGACGGGGTGCGCTTTGTCTTGGCCTGGTCTGGACTGCCACAGGGCCAACAGTATGGCAACATTACAGAATACCATGAAGGCAAATGCCACTAGAATCATGACCGTGAACACCTTCTCAAAGTTTGCAATGTAGCCCAAGCACTTGCCACTAGCATAGACCAGTGTGACAAGCCACATGACAGTGGCAACTACAACCCGGTGGCAGCGGTCCTTGAGATCTGTGAAAGTTATTGGGTGGATCACAGCCATGTAGCGGTCCAGGCAGATGCAGGAAAGGAAGAGCGGCGATGAGTCCTTGACCCCATAGAAGAAGCGCAGCACATACCAAGTACTGCTGGTATTGAGGTGGACAATGTTGGCCAGCTCCAGAGGGAAGATGAGGCAGAAGAAGGTGTCCAGGAGGGCCAGTTGCAGGATGAAGATGTTTGAGGTGGTAGTGTCACTCTTGTTCTTGTACAGGAGCCACAGCACCATGAAATTGGCTGGGATCCCCAGGAACATGTTGACAGACTGCAGTGCCAGGTAGATGTGGAGCACGGCGGGCATGCTTTTACACTGCTCGTACACGGTCTTATCTCCACCACTGGAGTTCAGTGGTCGGTGAGAGATGAACAGCAAGGACGAGTTGATGCAGAACAAAGACGAGTTGAAGAGAACCTCCATGATGACTGGACTATGAAGAGACTAGAACGTTAAACAGTGTCTGGACAAAAAAATACAACAGGGTCAGATATAATACAACATATCTCTGTTTGCCCACTGAAGAACATCACCACTTAAAATCTTTCTTAATGATCAGTCACATCAATCACAAATCTAGTGGTTTGAAATTGAATTATTCTGCTTGCCATGTTTTTAATGTGCCAGTATGTAAACTGTGAGCACATTCTATATCCGTTTCTGTACACAATTTAGACTGAGACTTGCTATTATGACACTTTTTTGGCTTTCCGTAATGTGTTTACTAAGTAACCATGCATAATGTACTGTCATTGTTTCCTAGGAGATATGTCTATGTTACTAAAGCCCCAACTTATTTAGTACAGTTTACAATATCATTCAAATCAATTGGGTCTTCATTCAAATTTATTCGATGATAATCTAATGTTTCAAATAACACCCTAATAATATGGTTTTAACTACAAACAAATTGAATGGAGACAACCTCCCAGCCTATGCAAACTAGAGACACAATTATCAGACTTACCTGGTTACAGAACTCACACACACAGGACTCCCTTAAGCCAGCTGAAGAAGGTCCATTATGTGCTCAGCAGGTTTAGGTCCGTCACAGTGAATGTCTCCACTTCAGCGCCTCCTCTGTGGTCCTGTATCTGTGTTCTGCTGTGAGTGTGTGTCAAGTCACTGAAAATAAGGTGAGGAGAGCAACCCCTCACAGACGTATCAACGCTATAGGGATCCCGGAGAGCCAATCGCCATCTAGAAGGGTGTGGTAACCTGGAAAATGTCCCCCACGCAGCCATAACTTGCTTGGCATTTAATTCACTATACAAACATTAGGAAAATAATATATAATACGATTGTTTTTTAATATACTAAACAATTACATTAGAAATAATAAAGGGGAGGTGGGAGTATAATATTGCTCCGTTGGTTGGTTTGGAGAGTGTGTCGTAGCCAAGCCTTTGCCATTCACACTGATTGGCAATGATGCAACACGCCATTGTAGCCTGACGGAAATTTGGTGGTAAACAACTGATGCAATAATCCAGAAGATCACTTCTGAAATTCAATGTAACAAAGTGTAATCTGTTACATGGGCATGACACATGATTTCAATATCCGTGATGACTGTCAATGATGTACACAGTTCATTGGCGTTGGAAATTGGCTTGACTGGCTTGGTCAACAAGGCTTATTGAAACACAGCCTAAACAGGGTCCTTGGCTTGTTCTATATAGGTGGATTTTATTACTCTGAATGTCAGAAATAACTGACTTCATTATGTTTATGACCTTTCAGATGACCTCTCACATTACAGAGCAGAGACTGTTCCTATTCAACTTTCATTAGGGGAACTGAAACTTAGAGGAATAAAAACAACTAAGCAAATAAACAACACTTCTTTCTATGATGTAATTATTAATATATACTTTTTCTATTTTCTATGATTCAATTATTAATAAATCTTAATAAAACATAATTCAATAAAAGTCAATCAACAGCTAGATCTACACCAGAAAGAAACTTATTCTTGGTTCTAACTGCTTTGCTAGCGTAAACATGATTATTTTAATATTATATTAAATTATAAATATTACATTATTTAAATATATCTTCACACATTTGTAATCTCTTGTTAACTTTGAACGTTTATCTTCATTATAATAGTCACATTACAATGCTTGCTTAAGCATATTTTTAAACACACCCCAGTTCAGGTTCAACTGAATCCAAGGTTAAGTTTACTTTAAAACAGGACTTTATTTTGCTCATAAAAGGGAAGACTCACATACTGTGCCACTTTCAATGCTGGGGCTTTAAGCACCGCCTCCAGCAAGGCTTCTGTTTTTGTCATGTAAGGCAGACAATAGCACTGACCAAAGTAAATGTATTGTACATGTTCCCATTTTCAAATGTTATTATACTTCTGATTATTGTTTTCTGGTTTAGTTCATGTAATTTCCATGTTATTTTAGTTCCTGAGTGTCAGGAATCATCTAATTAGTTCATGTAGGTAACATGAAGTCCCTTGGAATATTACTGCCATTTGATTTAGCTATTCTGTATTAAGTAGATATGAAATACAGAGGCCTTGAGTCTGTATCTCACATAGTAGGCAATACAATGTAAAATATATACAGTATGTTCACCAAATGGTTGAGGTTGATTAATTAGGAACAATAAGCATAGTGATACTAAAAGTTATTTTAACAATAGAGAAGAAAATCCTATCAAAAGTTATGCATGTACTTTGCATGAACATGATTTCAATGAGAGATGTATTTCTAGATGATGTTTGATCTTGTTTCTTGTACTTAGTCAATGTCAGATGTACTTTATTTTTTTTAAGGTTTTTTTTGATGATCTGTGTTTTTGTGTTAAGAGGGGTGAAATATTACCACATACTTGTTTGAAGAGTATGCGACTAAAAACAATCAACTACAAAGGGAATCAGTGATCTGCATGATTAGTCAGAGGTATTCTCTCAACAGAGAAGAAAAAAAGCACTATATCTTGACTGTTAC
Organism: Esox masquinongy; assembly: GCA_016801175.1. Classification (NCBI taxonomy): domain Eukaryota; kingdom Metazoa; phylum Chordata; class Actinopteri; order Esociformes; family Esocidae; genus Esox; species Esox masquinongy. The sequence goes on from JACXGI010000104.1 coordinate 150,254, forward strand.
TAGTAATCTGGATGAGAGGCTAATAATCCTATTGTTAGACAGATCATGTAGCATGGTAGATATGTTGTTTCCTGTCTGTTCATCCTGTTCCAATATACTCAATGAAAAGTTATGTCTTTCAACCTGTCTATCAACCTGGCACCGGTGTCCATTTTATTTAGAAGAATAAATTGCGGACGAAAACTGCCAATGTGTTCAGTGCTACTGTCCGTGATTACTAAGTTGTGCTTAAACTGGTAATAATGGTTGTACAAAAGAATGGAAAGATTCAGATCAAGATGCAGATTTATCAGTCTATTCAGACAAACAATACACCATTAATCAATTTTATGGTCACCATGGACGCATGCATACTGTTACACACCAGAATGCCGGTCCTCTTTATGGTCACCATGGACGCATGCATACTGTTACACACCAGAATGCCTGTCCTCTTTATGGTCACCATGGACACATGCATACTGTTACACACCAGAATGCCTGTCCTCTTGCTCACTGACACTTTCTCATCAAGACATTTATCTACCAACTGTTTTAATAAGATTTTATGTTTCTAAAGACACTGCACACTGGCAAACATTGGTTGAGCACAACATAAACATGGCTCTTTGATTGATGTTTCAGAAACTGGCTAAATAAGACCCAGGTTTCAATCACAAACCACCAACAGGATTGTAATGATTGGTTGATTTCAAATGAATGTTTGCTGACAACTCAGTCAAATATGAATACAAATTTGAAATATGTGCACAGTGTGCTGTCTGTATAAACCTTGGTTTAACAAAATCATTATTTACTTTATTTTACTTTGAGAGTAATATGAAAGCTTATAAATGTATAACTGTGCAATGTATAACACACCTTGAAAGCACCCATAACATCCCAAAATGTCCCCTGAATAAATGTGACTGCTTTCTAAATCAACTAAGTGTAACAAGAGGTTATATAAAATCATCAAAACAGCTTACTACAGATGACAATTACCTGGATGTTCCGATCAACCCTGTAATACAAGGGAATGATGGTGCTAACAACTAAGTGATAACAAGGTAAACTCCACAAACATAGATGGAATGGGGGCTGAAAATAAGACCGTATTAGCAACCTTTGGCCTTTTTCTTTTACTGTCAAGTGGGAACACTTCAGTGGAACGTGGAAATAATAGGGTGGCTAACATATACAGTAAGTCACAGGATCAAATACATACACTTAAACAAGACAAAAAGATTGGCAGTCTGTCATAGCTGAGAGTATTTCTATGCATCCCTGCAGTACCAAATAAGACTTTCCTTGCAACATCATTACATAGTTGCATTACTTCAACTAATAACATTTCACTTAGAAATGGAAGGGTGTTCAACACTGAATATAGACCCAACTGACTGTATGCTTTTTGAGACCAGACTACAGGTTTCCTGGATCCTGGTTTAATGGGTCCATTATGAGGTACAGCATTAAATAGCAGCAGTACCTGGTATGCTTGGCAGTTCTCTCTCTGAAAATCAGGTCTCACAGACCACATTCTGTTCATCCTCTACTAACACGCTACTACTCATTGTTTTTACACCTAGTATCAGAGACAGCTCTGTTGGGAGGCAGAGAGGATGTGACACTATGAAGCCAGTTGTGAATACATCAGCACAGCACATTGCAAATTAAGTCCATCATTCAGGGATGAGTGTTTTACTTCCAACAGCCCTTGTCTCTGAGCTTAATCCCAATACAGTAGTCCCTCTGCCAGCAGGGACCGAGCCTCAAACACATTCAATAAATACCAATCCTTCCCATCTTCTCGTCTCCTCTACCTGCATACTCCTCTCATAACCTCCCACCACTACACATACTTAGACACGTGCCACTTTATGGTGCTCTCATTAAATTCACTTCAAGGGAAAGAATGTGACCTTGACATGCAGCTCTAATATCATGGGTAACAGGCTACATACTACTAGTGCTTCACGTTGTTTGAATTTGGCTGACAGAGACATAAATGAAATAGTATACAGTCATGGTGTCCTTCTTAAGGCAAAGCACTCTACAAACCAGTAAGCTCCTCCGGGCCAGGAGAGCCCATCTTCTCATCATCCCAACCATGTAAATTAAAGTTGAAGACACAAACGTGGATATACTGGAAGACAAGGGTAGTGATTACTGTCAAAGTGTGACTCGGATCAAAAAATCTGGATTAAATATTTTACCACGCATTGGAATGGTAGATCACAGCACATCAAATTTTCAATAAAAAAAGTCAAAGTAATTGTGTCGTGCATGCCGAATATAATCCCTCCAACTAATCTCTTTCTATTGAAGCTGTTGTCATGGTGATTGGCAGGGATCGTTTAGCTCCACGGAACGGCTTTAGATTTCGTTAATTATGTCCAATCACATAGCTTTTACTGTGATGGAAGGGAGGGTTAACATAGTCTGGTCCAACAGGGTCGGGTGCATGGATCCTAGTGGATTACAGTAGATCCTCGGGGTGATAGAGTGCATTCCTGGGCATGTCCCATCTTAGGAGTGGTCAAACTATGGTGATCCAGGTTTTCTGCCTGTTGGGGGATTCAGAGGGAATCAGAGTAGGAAGGATCCTGCCATCCCCTCCCCCTCAGAGTGGTCATTGCTTAGTCCTTGTTACTGTGAAGGACGTTTAAGGTGGAGTGGTCAGATGATCAACAGGATCTTTCCCCAGAGCTAGTGCTCAAGTGGGGGATTTCATGGTGCTTATATCTTCTGGAGAGTTGAGTGTGGACAGCAATAGGAGTGGTGAGTCTGACAGTTGAATTGTCGGGAGATCAGACTAAGCTGTTGACCAAGTGTGGTTGTATTATGCCTGTGTTCAGATGAAGGTGGAGTCCATGGTACTGCTGTCATGCGTGCTCCGAGCGCGAGCCTCAAACAACTGTTTGATCAGCGCAGACTTCTCCTGCTCCAGCTGGGTGATACGCTCACTCTTATCAGTCACCTCCTGCACCAAGACAGAGAGAGGGGTGGGGAGAGGAGCAGTTGTGGAGTAGGAGGGAAGGAGAGGACATGGAAGGGTAGAAGACATTTTAAACAGACCTTTATGCATTTGTGTGTACATACAGATCTTCAGTGCAGCAGGAGAAAAGAAGAGACAGAAGTAGTTAGACAACTGAACTGGGACTGTGGGCATGTGCACATACCTTGACCTGAGAGAATTAGTGCCACCGTTGGTAAAGATGAGCAAAAAAGGCTCAGTGTTGTTTATCAGTTTAATCTTACACTCAAATTATGAGAACTCAAATGTTTCATTTTGGTAAACTTGTTCAAAAAACGAATTAGTTAAGAAATAAATATTTTTCTTAGAGACGTGTCACGATAATGGTTACCCTTAGAAATTCTTATAAACCAACTCAAATACTGAGTTGTAGAGTATTCCAACTGTACAGTACTGTGTTAAAGTCTTAGGCACCTGAAAGTCAAACTAAAGCCATTTCTTTGGGTAGAGTTTATATATATATAAATATTTATAAACCACTCCGGAGACCAATGCACCTTTTTCTTTCCTTTCCAAAAAAGTTGAAAAGGAACGTTTTGAGTGAGGAACAGAAGCGTTCAGTTTGCAGTGGTCTCTTAATTTTAACCCTTCTGTTCCTCACTCAAAACCTTCATTTTCGATTTTTTTGGAAAGGAAAGAAAAAGGTGCAGTGGTTTATTAATTTTTTCCGGAGCTGTATATTACAAAAAAAACACTTACTACCCAAATAAATGGCTTTAGCTTGACTTCCAGGTGCCTAAAACCTTTTGCACAGTACTGTATTTGTTTTCAGGAACTCTAAAGAGTTCATCCATGAATTGTTGTTTCATTGGAGTATAAATATGAGGTGACACATATTGTGAGAGTTTCATTTTTTTATTATTAGGCCTAAAATTAGGTGCTGGAACACAGTGAGAATTTGGATGATTTATGTTAAGCCCAAAACTAGGTGCTGGGTCACAACCTCTTACCTGTCAACATAGAGAACTTCTGTGAACACATAAATTAAAATAAATGGTAACATAAAATAAATAACATAAATTAGGTAAAGGGCAGTATAAAATTGCTACATGCCAAAAATACCCATCTCTACTATTTGGATAATATTTAAGAAGTTTAAATCAATGGATGGAGAAGTAAATATTTGTTTCTATGGACCACAGCTGAAGAGTTTCAGAAATTCATTGAATCTTAAAGTCACAAAGGTTCCAAAACTACAACTACAACCACAATGGCCAAGGGACCCTGTTAAGAAATATGGACAATATTAAATACCAGAAGATTTTAGAGCAAAGCTGAATATATCTGGGTTGTTGTTGGATCTTTCAGCCGGACAATGATTCAATGCATTCTTCCAGATCCACACAAAAATAGTACACTGACCACAGAATCAAGTTTTTCAATGGCCATCAATGCCCCCTGAACTAAACCCAAACCTGTGGGGTGAGCTGAAGAGGAGAGTCCACAATTGAGGGAGAAGGACTACAGTATGAAGGATTTGGCGAGATTCTGCATGGGTGCATCTTTTCATATGGTACCAATAATTATGCCACAATAATGATTTTGAGAAAAATTAAGAATACATTGCTTCTTTGAACAGTTTTACCTCAATCAGAAGTTAGATCTCTCTCACATTTTGAGTGTAAGATAAAGCAGGAAAAAAAATGTTTTAAGCATTTTTTGGTAATCTTTATAAAGGCAGCTAATCACTCTGGAGAGCACTGAACAACACTGTAGGCTATATATACTTGACATCAAACAATGTCTTCAGTTTACCTGGGTGAGAAGACGGTTCTGGTCCTTCAGTCTTTGAATGGCTTGTGGGGGAACAGGGGCAGGTGGCGGGAGGCTGGAGGAGATCACTATGGGCTGGATGCCAGAGGATGGAAAAGACTACAGAATGGGAGAAAAAGAAAGATGGAGAGAAAAAAAGCTACATTCTTGACCATTATTTACCATGTTTCAGTAAAAACCCCACTGCTTAGGGTTGATTCTGTCTTAAACATTCATTGCAGTCTGATCGCAAAATCAGAAGAAGCATTTCCACCAATAAAACAAGGCATGGCCAAAAAAATTATACTTTCCCCTAATATTCTCCCCAACCTCATTTGTGACGTACAGTTCACAACTATGGCCTTCTTTGTGGCGATAACTCCACAGCATGTGTGGAAAAGTAGATCAAGACGTGTCCTCCAAGCACATGCTAAAAAGCCATTCTGGTTTACACTGCTCACTCAACCAGGATGTTTTCTGGACCTCTGACTTTTTGTTATGTTTAATAAAAAGTGTAATTTTGCCTCCTCCAGACAGCTGGACACGAACACAGCAAACGGAAAGCATGTGTGCCATAGAAAAAAGGGGACAAGATAGATGGAGGACAAGCAAGTAATAAATAGTGAAACTCATTAAACAAGTGTATATGCAGGGGACAGCACCATAAATATTCCAAAGACACCAGAAGAAAGGGGAGTCAATCTCAGAATTCAAATTGACCTTAGAAATGACAGTCATATTAAACAATTGGCCAGTACTAGGGACATGACCAGAGGCAGTGAGACACAGTCAAGCACGGTAATCATCAAGACTCACCATTCCAGAACAGGAAATGAGGTCATTAAGGCAGCGGTTGACTTCCTGCAGCTTGGGAAGCAGAACATTCATCCGACTTTGATTCTGTGATTCTGTGAAGAAATCCTGTTGGGAGACAGAATGAGATAGAGAGTAAGATTTGGACAGTTTAACATAGTTGATATCCATACCTATGACATTGTGTACATAACCTGGATCATTTTCATTACAGCGTGCTACGCAAGAAAATATTGAAACCTTTTGAAACGTGGAGATTTCTCATTAACATCAAATTTTCACAAATTCCTATAAAAAGTTGTATTCATCCAAAATTCTTCATTAAGATGAGTGGTAGATGAGCATAAACTAAGTTAAAATGTTTGCTTAAATGCCTTCAGAGGTTGTGAAACACCCACTTTACACCCCTTTTCATTATTGAAGAGGCCAAAATGTGGTAAAATAGTCCCTCCCTAGTTTATTTAGTTTATTTCACTGTGTGTTGCCTGAGACAGTCCTTACCGTGCATTGGTTGCTCTGGCCCATATGTATCTGTCTCTCTGTAACGTTGTGGATCTGGGTTTGGTACCACTCTCTAGCCCGCTCCACCACGTCCAGACCAGCCAGCAGAGAGTCCTTTTCCTGCTCCAACTCCTTCATCTGTTTCAGCTGGAGGGTGGAGCATCCAGAAGGAAGAGAATGGGAGTCAGCATCTCTCTCATTATCCTCGTCCATATGGGTCACTTAGCTGAAATCGTTCGGCGAGCATGTATTGCTGCTGCTGGCTCTTATGGTTTGTCTATTAACTAAGCTTGTAAGTCACATTTATGATGGTCAAAGTTTTTGATTACTATATGTTGTTTAGGATTATTTGGAAACCTACACCCTTTCATGTGGATATTTGGTTGTCAATTTTGTCCTGAGACAATTTTAGATTACACTAGATTCAATTGTCTTGTCATTGAACAGTAAAAGTACAGTGATGATACTGGGCTGACTACCCCCACCAAAAACGAAAACCATGTTTCCGATGAGCAATCAGCCTAATGCCATGTCAACCGTGCAGTAAACTAAGAACGGGTAAACTGTACCCACTTCAACAGACCATTCCAGGCAGACAGACAAGCAGACAGACAGAGAGGCAGGCAAACAGACGACAGACAGACAGGCAGCCCTGAGTCCTGCTGACCATGCAGTAGTGCCACAGAACAACCCAGCCAAGGCCCCATTCCTGGCATTTAGCCACTTCCCCAGACAGAAAATGTATGTCAAATGTAAATTTGACCGCTAATATAATTCCTGACAAATATATGTATTCCCAATACATTTATAAATGTATGTCAAGCATTTAAAAATGCACGAATGAATACATTATTTAGCAATTTGTAATATTTTGCGTCTTATGGTATCTTAAAATCTATCTAGTATACAGTTCCGGAAAAAATTAAGAGACCACTGCACCTTTTTCTTTCCTTTCCAAAAAGGTTGAAAAGGAAAGTTTTGAGTGAGGAACAGAATCGTTCAATTTGCAGTGGTCTCTTAATTTTAACCCTTCTGTTCCTCACTCAAAACCTTCCTTTTTGACTTTTTTGGAAAGGAAAGAAAAAGGTGCAGTGGTCTCTTAATTTTTTCCGGAGCTGTATAGGCCTAGTTCCCAATGTCATAATGGAATGACCAAACCAACGAGCTTTGGTAAAGTCTATAATGTTGTTGTTATCTGATCTGGACTAGAACCAGCCAGGCAGTGTCAACCTGTGCCCTCTTGTACCATCATTGCATACTAAACACTTTTCCCCTTTCAGCTGGGCCAGGGCTGAATGGGAGGCGCAAATAGAACAGAGGGGACAGAGAGAGGGGGATGAAAGTGAGAAAGGGACGGGAAACGATAGTTAGGGGAGTGGAGTGAGACAGGGGTGTGGGGGGAGGGGTATCATGTCCCAGCTGGCTGACAGATAATATAACACCAACAACGCCATCGATCCAGCCGATGCATACAACCACGATATCATGTGTAATCTACACAACTCCAGACAGCACACACCCCACCTTGAAGGCTAAAGCAACAACACGACGACTAGGGACTTGCAGGTTATCCACAAACACAACCTGGTGCTAAACTCCAGAAACACAGCAACCACTGACAAACGTTCAGCTAGGTCACAGACATCTCTCCCTGACTCATAACTCAGCAGTACTCACACGACTCCAAGTGCGTAGCGGTACGTGGGGGGAAAAAGCAGTTTATCCCCCATTCTCTTTTCCTCTCCCCTCACCTCTCCTGTAGTGGTTCTTACTCACCCAGAGGAAAAAGTGCAGTGCCTTGCTGCTGTACAGACTGCTGCTCAGAGGGATGAACACAGTGGTGTAGGCTGCCCAGACAGCTGTCCAGGCTGGGCTGGCTGGGCCAAGACACTCTCCTGCTTCCAGGCCCCTGGGCCCAACCCGGCTCATTACCATGAAGACAGGCAGCCAAAGGGGGGAGGAGGGACAGGGGGAGCAGACCACAGAGACAGCTAGGAAGGAGAGAGGTGAAGACAGAGAGAGACAGAGACGGAGAAAGAGAGTAGCGCTCAGAGAAAAACGAGGAGCAGAGGGGATGGAGAAAGAGAGAGAGAGACAGAGAGAGGAGGCATGGAAATTGGGGAGGAGAGTGGGAGGACCACAGATGGAGAGGGGTTGGCCAGAGAGAAAGGTGGGAGGGTTAGGGGTGGAATAGGGTGAGGGATGATGGGTGTGGGCCAACAGAAACAAAGTGACAGAGAGCAATGGACGTCTGCACAGAATAGCGAGGCCTGTTTTTCCATGGAGCTGTTCTCTGTCTAACCCCTACCCTATTACTGTATAAAAAGTTAAACCGAGCCCTGTAAACTACAATAAATGGTGTTATTTGTAACATAATTCATTTTCAGGACGATTGACCAAACCTGAAACATTGTATAATTTAACAATTGATAGCTGAAAACTACTATTTATTTATTTCACCTTTATTTTACCAGGTAAGATGGACAACCAATTCTCATTTGCAATGACAACCTGGCCAAATGCATCAAAGTGCAAGACAACACAAAGTTACACAGAGTAGACAAATATACAAAAAACTTTAGGAAAAAGTAAAGAGGTCAAATCAATAAATTACACCAATAAATTAAACCATGCTTTGGTGATACTATATACTGGGACAGAAATAAGGTCGGCCAGAGAATTGATCCCTGAGGAACACCCACTGAAAAAGGCAATGGTCTAGACAGCAGAATTGACACACTGCATGGTCAGAAAAAATGTTTCTTTAAGAACCCGAGACTGCTGAGTCTGTTGAGTCGGTTTGGTTTAGTGATTACAGTTTTTTTTGTCACGTTGGTATCACTATCAATAGTATGTTTTTAGTACAAAACTCTTAGTACGAAACACCAAACTGATCCCACTTCTAATCCATTAAATCTTGCATTCAAAGCAACTGATTTTGCTTTCATTTGGTTTGGAAACATCTTTCACCAGAAGATCAGTGATTCAACCACTAGGTTGTTGGTGAAATATAATGAGTACATTGGGTAAGTCATCAAAACATTTCTCTCAGTTTAGTCATTGTAACAATCAGTTAGGCTAATCCGAGACCAAATAGTACAAAGGCAACATATCAAATTTTGAAACAGAAAAAATGTTATTGTTTCTTGAAAAATGTATGCCAAAAATTATGCCAGCAACATGTTTAGAAAAAGCTGGGACAGGGTCAACAAAAGACGGGAAAAGTTGTGTAATACAAAAGAAGAAATCTCTGAATGCAAGGGACAATGCCGAAAACCAATATTGGATGGTCGTGCTCTTCAGGCCCTCAGGCGGCACTGAATTATAAACAGACACGATTCTGTAGTGGACATCAATGCATGGGTTCAGGAACACTTCCGAAAACCATTGTCTGTGAACACACTTTGTTGCTGCATGCACAAATGCAAGTTAAAACTCTACCATGCAAAGAAGAAACAATATATAAACAAGGTCCCGAAATGCCAGCGCCTTGTCTGAGCTCGAGTTCATTTAAGATGGACTGAGGCAAAGTGGAAAACTGTCCTGTGGTCTGACAAATCAAAATTTTAAATTCTTTTTGGGAATTATGTACGCCACATCCTCCAGGCTAAAAAGGAAAGGGACTATCCGGCTTGTTATCAGTGCACAGTTCCAAAGGCAACATCTGTGATGATATGGGGGTGCATTAGTGCACATGGCATGGGTGACTTTAATGCTGAACAATATAAACAGGTTTTGGAGCAACATATATGCTGCCATCCAGTCAACATCTTTTTCAGGGAAGGCCATGCTTATTTCAAGACAATGCCAAACCACATTCTGCACATATCACAACAGCATGGCTCCGTAGTAAAAGAGTCTGAGTGGCAAACTAGCCCGCATGCAGTCCAGACCTGTCACCCAAAAACATTTGGCGCATTATGAAATGAAAAATACTACAAAGGAGACCCCGAACTGTTGAGCAGCTGAAATATCAAGCAAGAATGGGAAAACATTTTACTTTCAAAACTACAGCAATTGGTCTCTTCAGTTCCCAAACACTTACCGAATATTGTTAAAAGAAGAAGTGATGCAACACAGTGGTTAACATGCCCCTGTCCCAACTTTTTTGAAATGTGCTACTGGCATCAAATTCAAAATGGGCATATTTTTTCCAAACAACAATAACATTTCTCAGTTTCAACATGTGATATGTTGTCTTTGTATTAGTTTCAATTAAATACATTGAATATCTTAAATTATTTCCACATCATTGCATTTTTATCTGCATTATATGCAGCATCCCAACTTTTTTGGAAACAGGGTTGTAGTTGTGGAAAGAAAAACGGTGTCCAGATCACCAAGCCCTGCTTAGTTTTACACATCCATATGTTGAATAAAAGGAGAAACGAGGGGGAATTCTAGGGGAAATCTCTAGATGTAGCAGGAGCAGCAGGAGCAGCAGGAGCAGGAGCAGCAGTGGGAATACGCGTGGCAGACTGGAATACGTAGCCAACAATAAAAAAGTAAAGTTTTCAATAATTCAGGCTTTGTTTGACGTAACATTGTTTGAAACTTTTAGTACTGTTCGCAGCAAATGTTTGTTTGTAAAAACCTACCTTAGCTTTCCGAATTGAGTGAGTGCACTGACTACTGCTACTACAAAAACACGACTACTAGTAGTATTACTACTCCTATTAATGCTTACAATACTATTGTTAGTACTACTACTTATACTCCTACTAATAATACTGCTACTAATAATAATTCCAACTAATAAAACAAATACTACTATCAATGTCATCTAGTTTTTTTCTCTAGATTCAGTGGACCTACCTACTGTCTGAAGACCTCAAAATTGATATTTTTCATTAGGGGTGAGAACGTTTTTTTGACCACTTTTCTCAATCCCAGTGATAATTCAATAATGTGTGTCTGTGTGTGTGGCCACTCATATACCATTCCATAATCCACTCCGTTGGTGATGGTGTGGCGTCTTTGCTCATCTCGGCTCCTCCCATGGCGTCTGGAGGCAGCAAAGCCCGTGGCTGACTCACTCTGGGACCTTGGCAGACCAGCCTCTACAATACCTGGACCAGAGAGGAGGGAATATTCTTAGCTAATTTCACAAACTGACATGCAAATCGGCTGTCTGGTTAGTACAAACATGCGCTTCAGGGCGCCTATCACCTAACTTGTAACATGTCAATGTAAACCACATCAACTGAATGCCTGTATGCTGTAAGAAAGAACACGCACATACAGTGGATATAAAAAGTCTACACACCCCTGTTAAAATGCCAGGTTTTTGTAATGTAAAAGAATGAGACAAAGATAAATCATGTCAGAACTTTTTCCACTTTTAATGTGACCTATAATGTGAACAATTCAATTGAAAAACAAACTGAAATCTTCGAGGGGGAAAAATGAAAAATAAAAACCTTACAATAACCTGGTTGCATAAGTGTGCACACCATCTTATAACTGGGGATGTGGCTGTGTTCAGAATTTACCAATCACATTGAAAATCATGTTAAATAGAAGTCATTACACACCTGCCATCATATAAAGTGACTCTGATTAATCACAAATAAAGTTCAGCTGTTCTAGTAGGATATTCCTGACATTTGCTTAGTTGCATCTCAGAGCAAAAGCCATGGTCCGGAGAGAGCTTCCAAAGCATCAGAGGGATCTCATTGTTGAAAGATATCAGTCAGGAGAAGGGTACAAAAGAATTTCCAAAGCATTAGATATACCATGGAACACAGTAAAGACAGTCATCATCAAGTGGAGAAAATATGGCACAACAGAGACATTACCAAGAACTGGACGTCCCTCCAAAATTGATGAAAAGACAAGAAGAAAACTGGTCAGGGAGGCTTCCAAGAGGCCTACAGCAACATTAAAGGAACTGCAGGAATTTCTGGCAAGTACTGGCTGTGTGCTACATGTGACAACACTCTCCCGTATTCTTCATATGAATGGGCTATGGGGTAGGGTGGCAAGACGGCCTTTTCTTACAAAGAAAAACATCCAAGCCCGGCTGAAGTTTGCAAAAACAAACATCAAGTCCCCCAAAAGCACGTGGGAAAATGTGTTATGGTCTGATGAAACCAAGGTTGAACTTTTTGGCCATAATTCCACAAGGTATGTTTGGCGCAAAAACAACACTGCACATCACCCAAAGAACACCATACCCACAGTGAAGCATGGTGGTGGCAGCATCATGCTTTGGGGCTGTTTTTCTTCAGCTGGAATTGGGGCCTTAGTCAAGGTGGAGGGAATTATGAACAGTTCCAAATACCAGGCAATTTTGGCACAAAACCTGAAGATGAAGAGGAAGTTCACCTTTCAGCATGACAACGACCCAAAGCACACATCCAAATCCACAAAAGTATGGCTTCACCAGAAGAAGATTAAAGTTTTGGAATGGCCCAGCCAGAGCCCAGACCTGAATCCAGTTGAACATCTGTGGGGTGATCTGAAGAGGGCTGTGCACAGGAGATGTCCTCGCAATCTGACAGATTTGGATTTTTGCAAAGAAGACTGGGCAAATATTGCCACGTCAAGATGTGCCATGCTAATAGACTCCCACCCAAAAAGACTGAGTGCTGTAATAAAATCAAAAGGTGCTTCAACAAAGTACTAGTTTAAGGGTGTGCACACATATGCAACCAGGTTATTGTGAGTTTTTTATTTTTTATTTTTCCCTCAAATATTTCAGTTTGTTTTTCAATTGAATTGTTCACGTTATAGGTCACATTAAAGGTGGAAAAAGTTCTGACATGATTTATCTTTGTCTCATTCTTTTACATCACAAGAACCTGGGATTTTTACAGGGGTGTGTAGACTTTTTATATCCACTGTATGCACATAGTTTGAGTATTGCTAAGTTGCACATTCTCAAAGGAAATCAATCAAAACCCAGGACGCAGTGGAAGCCAAAGGACAGAGTATAATAAGAAAAAGCCTGATCTGCATCACAAGTTCAACAATACAGACAAACAAGAAATGTTACAATCAAGTATACAAACTGTGTCTAATCATTCTACATACGTCACCACATTTCCAATTGTCCATAGAGAGAAATAACAAATCAATCTATCTAGCACAAACCAGAACCTCCCTATAACAGGGCTGGTGCCTTTAGTTGTTGAATCTCCCAAATAACTAATACCCAAAGTCCTCTAGTCAACCCCTATCACTGAAGGCCAACCACAAACAAAGTTTAGCACATTTACACGTGTCTCCAATTATGCACGAGCATTTGTATTTCATGTGTTGTGCAGACAGGCCCTGTCATGGGTGATGTCATAGAAAGTTCCTAACAGGAGAAGTTCCTAACACTTATATAATGTTAGTTTCCGACACATAGAGATAGATGGGCATGAAAGCCAGAGATTACATCGGAGAGAAGTTCTGACTCACTCTGTTGTGTTCAGTGGACCTGTCTTCCAGCCAAGAATCACCAGAGATGACATAAGACTAACACTATAACACCATAAACCCAACCCAAATCCTGTGTGGGTTTGTGTGTAATAGAAAGAGACAGAAAAATCCTGCAGTGCCATGGGTTGCCACATGAAGGAGCTAACCTCCCTGCTAAACAATATCCACAGAGACAGGAGCCTTCCCTCTGGTTGTGATCAAAAGGGATCCACATTCTGGGTACTTCCCTCTGTTTGTGATCAAAAGGGATCCACATTCTGGGTACTTCCCTGGTTGTATTGAATGGGGTCCATATGCTGGGTACTTCCCTCTGGTTGTATTGAATGGGGTCCACATGCTGGGTACTTCCCTGGTTGGATTGAATGGGGTCCACATGCTGGGTAATTCCCTCTGGTTGTATTGAATGGGGTCGACATGTTGGGTACTTCCCTCCGGTTGTATTGAATGGGGTCCACATGCTGGGTACTTCTCTCTGGTTGTATTGAATGGGGTCCACATGCTGGGTACTTCCCTCTGGTTGTATTGAATGGGGTCCACATGCTGGGTACTTCTCTCTGGTTGTATTGAATGGGGTCCACATGCTGGGTACTTCTCTCTGGTTGTATTGAATGAGGTCCACATGCTGGGTACTTCCTCCTGGTTGTATTGAATGGGGTCCACATGCTGGGTACTTCCTCCTGGTTGTATTGAATGGGGTCCACATGCTGGGTACTTCCTCCTGGTTGTATTGAATGGGGTCTGTGTCAGAAAACACAGTGCATCACAGTTTGTTGCATATGGGGCTGTGTAGCCGCAGACCAGTCAGGGTGCCCATGCTGACCCCTGTCCACTGCCGAAAGTGTCTACAATGGGCATGTGAGCTTCAGAACTGGACCACGGAGCAATGGAAGAAGGTGGCCTGGTCTGATGAATCACATTTTCTTTTACATTCCGTGGATGGCCGGGTGCGTGTGCGTCGCTTACCTGGAGAACACATGGTACCAGGATGCACTATGGGAAGAAGGCAAGTCAGCAGAGGCAGTGTGATGCTTTGGGCAATGTTCTGCTGGGAAACCTTGGGTCCTGTCATTCATGTGGATGTTACTTTGACACGTACCACCTATCTGAACATTGTTGCAGAATTTGTGCACCCTTTCATGGCAACGGTATTCCCTGATGGCGTTGGCCTCTTTCAGCAGGATAATGCACCCTGCCACAATGCAAAAATGGTTCAGGAATGGTTTGAGGAACACAACGACGAGTTCAAGGTATTGACTTGGCCTCCAAATTCTGCAGATCTCAATCCAATCGAGTATCTGTGGGATGTGCTGGACAAACAGGTCTGATCCATGGAGGCCCCACCTTGCAACTTACAGGAATTAAAGGATCTAATGCTAATGTCTTGGTGCCAGATACCACAGCACACCTTCAGAGGTCTAGCGGAGTCCATGCCTCGACGGGTCAGGGCTGTTTTGGTGGCGAAAGGGGGACCTAAACAATATTAGGAAGGTGGTCATAATGTTATGGCTGATCTTGAAGCTAGTTGAGAGAATGCTAAGAGTGTGCAAAGTTGTCATCAAGGCAAAGTGTGGCTACTTTGAAGAATCTTAAATATAAATGTATTTTAATAAGTTTAACACTTCTTTGGTTACTACATGCTTCTGTAAATATTATTTCATAGTTCTGATGTCTTCACTATTATTCAACAATGTGGAAAATAGTAAAAATAAAGAAATACCCTTGAATGACTAAGTGTGTCCAAACTTTTGACTGGTACCTATGTCATCTGTGTCTTTATGCTTGTTTGGTCTGATGAAGATCTGAGAACCAAAAGTATAGCCAATTAAATAAAAAATGTATACTGATCCTGAGTGTGTAAAGACCCTTGATTTTGAATTACAATTCAGAGGGAGATGACAAAAGAAATACAAGCCACAATTCATAGAAACAGTGCAGGTGATAGTAGATAACAGAGAAGAAAAAACAACTGCCCCTACCATGTTGTAACATGAATAATAGAAATCCCGTTAATGAGTAATACGTAGTTACAGGGCAGGAATATGTTTGGTTCAGACAGAGGGCAAGTGAAATATGCAGAGAACATAGTTTTTCTAGATAACCTTAAAGTTGAACTGTCGCACAGGGAGGATATTGTTTACCAATATAGGTAAGCACTGGCGTAGCGTGGTGAAGCCTGACCACGATGTCCTTTCACCCCCCCCCCCAGACTTGCTTGATCTGTCACAAGGAACTGCAAAAACCCAACGTGGCAATTTTATTTTGCCTTCACCAACATCAAGCATTTCTTTCTATTTTTCTCCAGACGGAACATGGCACATGCTTGATATCAGCGTTTGTATTTCCATGGTAGATCAAAACTAGTTTTCTTGTGGCTTTTTCTTGTCTCTCTGCAGCAGATGTGGTGAGAAATATGTGTGGAACATATAGAATCAGAGTAATCACAATACAAATTGTATGTGCTCATAAGTATTGAGATACTATTATATTGTGAGATCCTTGGTAATTTCAGGCCCTAAAACACAAATAGGTTTCAGAAGCATTGTTTTTCCATTCCTGGATCAAGAAATGGTCATGAAAAAAACTTTGGTCTTAGGTTAGAGTGCATGTGAGAAATATAACCTCTTTCACTATAATATATAGTGAAAGAGAAAGCGAGAGACAGATTGGAGAGAAAAAAAGAAAGAGAGAGGTTAAGATAGGAAGACAGAGATTGGGAGAAACAGAAAAAGATGGAGAAAGATAGAAACTTACAGTAAGACAGTAAGATTGAGTTAGTAATGAGGCCGTTATATCAAGGTAAGAAGATGCAACACATTTTCACAGGTTTTCTTGAAATACACAGAAGATGCTTTTTAGAAATGTTGTGAGATGCACACATCATTTTCGTGTACAGGACACCCACCATTTTTTAAATCTTCATGAAAGAAATTTGGGTACAGGACACACAGCCAACCCACTGAGCAAAATAATTTGAAAGTCGAATGTCTTTTCAACCAGGAAGATGTCCTTGAATGTCTTTTCAAGCAGGAAGATGTCCTTTCAACGTCCTTTGCTATGTCACTTGGATGGAAGATGGACATTATTTGAACATTTTGCGTTGTCACTTATCACCTTAGTGTTATTGAAAATACTGACACTGCTAAATACTGTATAGACTAGTATACCTGTACTACGCCGCTAGTGAATTTGGGCTGTGAATGAATAGCACTCCAGACAGTTGACAGATGTCTTCCTAGTTGCTTGAATTGCTCCATTCCATCCACAGGTGATGTCATGTTGCGCCGTGAGCAGTAACAGCTGACAAAGTCTTATGAGCTCACTCTGCCCCGTTTGTGTGTGTGTGTATGTGTATGTTTGTGTATATGTGTGAGCGTGTATATGCATGTGTGTGTGTGTGTGTGTGTGTGTGTGTGTGTGTGTGTGTGTGTGTGTGTGTGTATGTATATATGTGTTTGTGTGCGTGGCTCCAGAGCCTGTTCGTCCTGAAGTGAGTTGTTCCTCACGCCTCACCAGTAATCCGCAGTCAGACGGGTCGAGAAAGCAAGTTCTGACAGGCTCTTTCCCTCCTGTCCAACCTCTTCCACACTACAGCTCACAGATCACAGACAGAGACAGAAGAACAGGAAGTCATGAAGAAAGCTCAATCTTTCCTAATCCACGTCATGATGCTGTCTCGAAGCTGCCTTTTAAACTGGGAATTTCTGCAGATTCAAATGGAGACCAGGACAATAACAGACTGTGGTCAGTAGATCTGTAAACCCAAGCGCTCAATCTAGCTCCAGCCACTGCCAATTACCCAGCTCCAATACCACATCAGCCTGTTTACTGGGCAGAGGAACTCTATCCCTGGACAACAACCGAGAAGAGAAGGCATCCCAAAGGGAGCTTCAGATAGTGCACTACCTTTGACTAGACCTAAGTAGTGAAACATTTAGGCAATAAAATGTAATTTGGTACACAGAGAATGAAAGAGAGAGCTGTGAAACAGCCGCTTGGCCAGGAGTGGGCAGGATTTCACCACAACATGCTTAAATTACCACTCAGTAATCTGAGCTAAGACCACCAGTTTGCTGGGAAAGATTTCATCACCATTCACCACACTTCCAAACCCCATGATCTACAGGCTCCTGTACAGAGGCTCTGCGGCAATGATGTAAGATATAAGTAGCTAGCCATGACCTCCAGCCTGCCGCTTCACAGACATTTTTCCGTTACATATTCAGAGACGGTTTTAGATGTGAACAGGCAGACTCAGACTAAGCAAGGTCATTAGAGAGATGCAGATTTTAGAAAAAAAAGAGAAAACAGTTTGCAATGACCTGAGAGTAATTAAAGTTAACGGTCTTGCTTTTCACCTTGAGCGTTCAGGGATTCAATCCAGCAACCACCTTCCCCTATCGATGGTGTCAAAAAGAGAGAAATTGTGGTAGCTTTCCGGACTTCAGTAAACACAGGCTAGTCAAGTGAAAGCCCAGGAAAATTAGGGTTGATCAACCCATTAGGAGCAGTCTACAATATAACCCAGTCCTAACCCAGTCTAAACAAGAGCTAAGCACCTATGATATTTTAGCTACGATCTGTGAATCAGACAAGCTGGATTTCAATTAAATGAAACATTCTTTACTCCTCAGTGTAAGTGTACTGTATACTTTTTCTTTGAATACATGATGGTTGGATAGCTGAGCTCACCACTGATAAAAGCCCAGAGTGTGAAAGGGATGGACATAAGCTGTGGTTTTGGGTGTCTGTTTTAGTGTGGCCATTTGGTTGTGGCCTTATCTCCTCCACAGACAGGGAGAGAACAAACACATTCTTGGAGTGAACTGTAGATAAACATTGGCACTATAGTAGCATGTGGACACATGCACAGTGATGCCACATACACACACACACACACACACACACACACACACACACACACACAGACTTTCACAGTCCTTATACATAATTAGTTAGGCAAGATTTATTAAGGAAAATGTAATCCATTAACCACATGACAAGATCAAGAAATCAAAACCAAACTATAACAATGACCTGCCTGGACTAATGCAGGGATGTTGGTAGATGACCCAGGCAGTATTGAGACAACAACTCGAGGGGAGATTACTTTTAGTCTGATGCATAAGCTGTAAACTGGAACTTAACTTGTAATGTAGTGCTGCAATGATTTAGTGAGAAAAGGATTGTCTGTGTGTCTAGCATAAAGGTGATGGGTGAATGTGTTTTTCATACCCCTCCATGTTCATGTTCCATGTCAATGAGATTAAGGCAGTAGAATAGTACTGACCTGTTTAAAACCTACTTGATCTCATTAATGACTGAGGATAAATGTGCTTTACACTGAGGCTACACTGATAGCTTTGGCTTATGAGAGACAACATACACATATGGAAAGAGAGAGAGATATGAATAGACAACATACACATATGGAAAGAGAGAGATATGAATAAACAATATACACATATGGAAAGAGAGAAATATGAATAGACATCATACAAATATGGAAAAAGAGAGATATTAATAGACAACATACACAAATGGAAAGAGAGAGAGATATGAATAGACAACATACACATAAGGAAAAAGAGAGATCTGAATAAATATTTACATGCAGAGAGAGGAATATATGAACAGACAACATACACATATGGAAAGAGATATGAATAGACAACAGACACATGGAAAGAGTGATGAATAAATAACACACACATATGGAAAGAGAGAGAGATACTAATAAACAATATACACCAGAGAGAGAGAGCTATATGAATGGACAACATACACATATGGAAAGAGAGATATGAATAGATTGATTATTTGTTTTGATCTTGTTCATCTCTCCTCTCTCAAGCAGACCTGCTCAATACTCCTTCAACGATGTTTTATTGAAATCAAGTGACATTCGAACTTACTTTGTTTTTGGAGGCTTGACGACTCGAGAGCAAGGGACTCAATGGATCTCACCCGACTCTGCTGTGGATGCACTTGCTTCCCCATCTGAACCGAATCTGCTCGATACGAACTGTTTTCCGGAACAATGGGAATCCGTTCCAAACTTCTGCCGGTTCTCTCATGGACCGCATTAGTATAGCGCATGGGACCACCAGCGGCAGATGTGACTTGGGGGTACGCAGGGTTTCCCTCCTCATGTCTAGACCGACTCTGGAGTGAGGATGCACGGCTGTGATGCGTGTTAGTCCCGTTGCTTGGACCTAGTGGACGAACCTTGTTTTCAATTCGATTCCCGACAGAACAGGCAGAGAGCGAGGCAGGTTTTTGAGCTGGCATGTGGTGCGGTTTGGAATGCGGGTGTGCTTGTTGCGGGTGCACCGCTGCCTGAGCTTTAATGTGGTTGCTGTGGTCTGGGTTTAGCATAGAGTATCGCAACCCCGCCACGAAGCGCTCAAATGTCAGGCAACCATGCGGCGGGGCCACCCTCCTCAGGCACTCCAGCACCCCACCGGGCAAATCATGGGTATCTGTCCCTTGCCATCGACACTCTATCTCCGATAGGTGAACATAACCTCTCTTCCCATCATCAAGAATGTCAAATAGTGTTCTCAAACTGTGTAAAAATGCTTTGGGTAACCCATCTGTTGAATATACCGTATCTTTGGGCTGCATTTTACAGATTCTGCCTGTCTTGCCTTCTCTTCTCGTACCAGTCCTAGCGTAAGCTGTCGACGACCCGTTGAATTTCCGTCGATCCGTCGCTATCAAAGCCATTAAGTTATCAATCGTTTAATAATAGCAAAATCAAATCTCGACGATATCTTATAAAGTGGTTATAACGCCTTATTGCTACATGAGTAATTCACAAATAACGTGCTTTTAGTATGCTACGGAGTCTACCCTACCTTCGTATGTAGGTCTCTGTAAGGCTTATATCTACTTCTCAAAAATGTATTTGAAATTCAAACAGTTTTCCTTTATGTCTTCCCATGACCAAACTCTGCTTTCTCTCTGTTATGCCGCCCCTGGATACTTTTTCAACAGGACCGCCCTTCAAACGTCTGAGCAGATTTGTCTAGGGACTCAGCCATTGGTCATGGTGAGAATTACCGTGCGCTTATTGGTGGGAGCTGGTGAAAGGCAGAAGTTTGAGTTTTGCTTTTGTAATTGATAAAGCCCCACGTTATTCAAACCAGGATTCAAAAAGAGTGAGGAAGTGAAGTTTCTTTATTCTGATTGTTCCAAAATCAGAGGCAGCCATTTTCCATATTTATAGATGGCTCAGGCTTATAATGCATTAAAAGTGTATAACTTACATTAGGTTGTTTCACAGAGCTACATTAAATCATTGAAAGTGTTAAGTATAGCCTACTATGCCACTAAGCATGTTTCAGAATGGTGAACATATCAGGTTTTGTAAGCAGTTTTTTTTATAACACAGGTCATAGCAGTCTATTTTTCCTCCCTCCTTTAGATATATCATCTAATGTATTAGAAGAGCAGCCACTTCCAGTCCTATTTAATCCTCAAGCCTCACTTGCTCCATTCTTGTCTCATCCTATGAGCACCACTTTTAATTTGATGTCAGTTAGTTTCACTGTCATAGTGGATACCGCAATTTATATCATAGGCTACATTTATAATTTATTAAAGAATATCCCTGCATCCCAGATTCTACTCCCATTTGCCCTTCTCTGTAAACCAGCCCACACAGCACCAGTCATTATTGATAACATATTGACTTTGGGAACAGAATCACAGAATGCCTGAGGGTGAGATCAAATTGATTGTCATAGTAAATGACCTGACAATTGGGTAAAGTAGAGGGTCCTCCACATTCAGTGGCGTTGGTCATTCATGGATGGAATTATCCTAACAATAAAACCCCTTTGGCTACTCCAGCAGGGTCAGCAAGTGCACTCTCCTCTGTAGCAGCATAGAAAGAGAAAGGGTGTGTGTGTGTGTGTGTGTATGTGTGTTTGAGTGCATTCTTGCATGTGCATGAGGGACAGAGAGAGAGAGAGAGAGACAGCACTGTTCAGTGTGAGCTGTACTTTTTTACGGATCAATAAAGATTAAGACAAAGGTACGCAAAATCAGACCAGTTTTCCTCCCCCTTCTTCAGTCCCTCCCCTCTATTCCTATTGCTTTGTTTCTCTCTCTCCCTGTCACATCAATACAGAGACACATACACTGACTACAGCGCCCACAGATCATGAGTGGAAGCTAAACCTTGCATGCATTGAAGGGATGATCTGTGGTGTAGTTTGTCTTTGGAACCATAGGTATACCCTCACCCCACTGGCCAACGCAGCCACCAGGAAAACACACACATGCACTCTGTTTCCTGCTTCCTCTTTGTATTTCTGTCTCCCCCTTCAGCAATATCACTGTGTATGTGGCGAACTATTTAAGAGCTGGGTCACTGCCTTTTTCCTTTTTCAGGAAGTGCTTCAAATCTTAAAGGCTTTTAATCAAAGCTCTGAGTTACAGTGGAATGTAGGCCATGACTAATGGAGAAACAACAGATAGGGTCAAGTCTTTCTGTCATTTAGCCTTCAGTTATGATTAGACTCTAAGTGAATGTCTCTCCCCAAATAATGAAGCCTATCCAATTCTAGAAGAGGATCTTTTGTGCTGATCTACTATTTCTGTATGTCGCTGTTTCTACTGGCTCTGGAGCCAGATTGTTAAACGTTTTTTTTAACACTTCTCTGGGTGCCTAAGGAACTGGACTTCGGTCAACTTGTTTATCCTGGAAGTCTAAAATAAGTCTATTGTTTCACTACTCTCAGTTATGTGAGAAAAACATGCATTTGCATGAAGTGAAGAGGAAAGTAGTTCAGCTATGTAAATGATGCCATGGGGATGTTTTTGATGTTGTATTGAAAACATAATGACACTGGGTTTTTCTATAAACTTATAGATGCAAAGAACCGGCATCTTAGCCAAAATCTTGTCCAGACTCATATAAATAATTACAGTATAGATAATTTGTATATAATGCACATTTTGCATCTATCTAAGCTGCCTATAGAATTCATCATATGACTGGGGGATATGACAAACGTGCTTGTTTTTGAAAGCATGTTTATCAGTGTAAATGCCAAATTACATGGTAATGACACACAGTCCCTCTGGCATGTATGAAGACAGAAATGTCAGACCAATTCCAATATGCCTGTTAGCATTAGTTCAAATGGGATTTTGATTGCCTTGAGAAAAGGAGCTTGAACCATATGGTTTAATTAGCACCAGTGTATTTGTCATCCACTAGATGGGAGTGAACTTCATTACTACACTGGGTCAAGCATGGGTTTTTGGCCAATTCATTTTGGGATATAACCATTGTCTTTCTGAAATCTAATTCCAGCTGATTACTTGGCACATGAACAGACATCTGGTACTAAAACTCAGCTGAGAATCAGTATCAGGGAGTTAGAGATAGGCAGGGAGAGCATTTGGTATTGGCTCCCAGTTGTATCTTACCACACCTGGCCACCCCATGATGCCAACACCACGAAGAGAACCGCTGCAGCCATGTTCTATGCAATCTAGATCCCCATGTCATAGATTATAAACCTGCCAAGCCCATTGTGACCACGTTTTGTGTTGCAGATTGTCTATTTTATTGTACACAAACAAGAACCCTTTCAGCCCAAAATGGCAAAGAAAAATCATTTCACAAACAGGCAGCAGTACACTCAGACCAATGCTACTGGGACGTACATCGTCCTCTTCCCTGATGACTGGGAAAACACTGAGTAATGTTTACATATATAACCTGCAGAATTCTGAATGGAGCCGTCAACCATTTTATGGCAGGCCCAATAACCACAGATCTTTACTGCAATGAGGCCAGACAAGAGGAAGTATTAAACGGTCACAATTTCATGCACTGACACCTCATCTTCACACCAGATGGGCAAAGTAAGTCACAAGAGAGGTGTGAGGGGGGGCTTTACATATACATGCAATAGCAGGTGTTGACGTCTCAATAATGCTAACCAAACCCTCTGCTACAGTAGCACTTGCTGTAGCTACATACTGTTTATTCTAACTGAAATTAATGGATGTTTCAGAGGTAAATCCTGTACACTATAATAACACTCACGCTTATCACCAACAGGAAATCAACACATTGGGCTAATCCATTTTGTTTTTTTAACTGGTTCAGTTCACTAAATATTATGTAATCATTTCAGACGTCCTCATTACATTAGCGGGCTCTCATCTATGTCCACTTTCTTTCGTGACCTCCAATTATCACTTCTTCGTCATCTCTCATTAAGGCAAATTCCACAGAACCTTTAATGAATCGATTGAACAGATCACACAAAGGACTCACTTAAGCGTACATTAAATAAATCAGGATTACAAGTGATAATCACAGAATATGCTAAACAAATTGATAGCTGGAATTACAAGTGTGGGAGAAAAATACACATTGCTATCCCATACAGAAAAAAAAATGAATGTGATGTACAGAAGGCCAATGTGAAAAATGAAACAGGTTTGTAGTGTCAATTCTGGTCATTCTTTTTTGTTCTGAGTTATTTTGTTCCTGAATGTTTGTTCTTTTCTCCTCCGTATATTTGTTTATAGATTCAATATAGGCTATTCTGTGAAGCATAACAGTAGCATAGCACTCCGCAACCCACTGCTGGCTTACTCTGAAGCTAAGGGTCTGCCCTGGTTATTACATGCACTGTAGGGAGCACTATTCCCTCCGGAGTAAAAATAAAATCCCAGGGCAAAGAAGGTGTAATTGATGTCCTTTGGTTGGGACATTAAACAGGTGTCCAGACTCTGTGCTCAGTGAAGATCCCATGGCCCTTATGAATACAGATGGAACAGTCTTAGACGGAAATTCTAAAAAATATTTGTCAAACATTTAAAAAATCCTGTAAAGTCTCCAGCTCAATTTCTTTATTGACTCAAAGTAAGGCTTTAACAGAAACTGCTGGACAAATTAAATACTGAATAAAAGAGACTAAGAGGAAAAACAGCATTATAAACCTGGTTTGTATGTCACAGCATTATAAACCATATGTACGTATTTGTAGTATCCTAACTGCGTAGGTAACTGGTTTATAATAGCAAATAAGGTCCCTCAGGCATTTGTTGCATTATACCAACATACCATAGCTAAGTGCTGAATACAGGATATCTGCAATGCATGATGTTTAAGAACAACTCTCAACTGTACTATACTGGCCACATCCCCTTGAGCCTTATTACGTACATATAGCATTTATATACATTATTCACTGTATGTTTTTGCTGCATCTGACATGTCCCAAACTGACACACCCACAGGAATTCTCCAAAACCTCAATGATCCATACTGACCACTAGTGGCGATTAAGAAGGCTACAGGTTTATGTCAGCCATTCAACTTGCCAACCAACGCATAAATGATACAGGATCATGAGCTTAACATTTTAATTCCGCCAGCAAGCAAAAACAGATTTTCAGCACTTAGTCCAAATGCAGCAACATTTACCCTAATATTCTGTTTCAAATCCTAATACCACAGCTTATTTGTATGCAAATCTGATCCTTGCTCCGGTACATGTACCATTGAGGAAAATAAAGTTTGATGATGGCCATGATTTCTCTAGCATTAAACCTAGTATTTTCATTATGTTATCCAACTGACATTGTTATTTCAACCAGAATAAGTTAAATGTGTGTCTTAAGGACACATCTTCCCTTTCAGGCTTACCACATATTACACAAGGTATAGTATGTCCTTAACACACCTCGACCTAAGTCAAGGTCCAGTAATAATGAAAAAATGCCATGATCAATTAAAACCTAGATGGTTTGCTGATCTTCACTGAGGAATCCATGACTCAACCTGACTAAAAATCCACAATGGCAAAACATCATCCAATAGTGACAGTTCAAACCATAATTAATAAATACATGTGTTTATTAAATGTACATTATTTAGCAGACTTACACAATAAGAGCAACAAAAAGCAGAGTGCATACATTTGTATACTATTTGGGTACTTTTTTGTCCCCATGGGAATGGAACCGACAACCTCAGCGTTGTACCCGCCACGTCCTACCAGCTGAGCAAAACGGGACATATTGTGTAAATAATGCCATGTAGTGGGTGTGAAGCAGGGGACTGGGGTTGTCTCAACTTGCTCATTCCATCACATCTCCATATGAGGTCTTCTGAGGTCCAGCTGGTTCCTTGGCGGCTGGCTCTGCTAATGCTACTTTTACACAGATAAAGAGAGATGTCAGGGGCCAAACTAAACGTCAACCCCTGGAATTATATATCAGCATGAATAACCAGCATTGAGCTGGAGCCCACATAGTGTAATCAGACAGCAGGCCCACATCTAGGGATGCACCGATATATATTGGCCGGCAGTCGATATTGGCCAATAATAGTCAAAAATGTGATTTCAATTTTGCTGATTATTTCAGACCAATTCTGATTTTGCCTGAAAAGGCTCCCAATCTGTTCCTGCCATTTCCATAATAATTTGTTTGTATTGTGTCCTATTGTTTGATTATTATTTTTTCTCTGTTGCAGCTACCTCATTTACTATATTATATCCAGGCATTGTATAATACAATAACAGAGAGTGTGTATTTATTAGTATATAACCCCGTTTGCAAAAAAGGTGGGATGCTGCATAAAATGCAAATAAAACCAGAATGCAATTATGTGCAAATTATTTAATACCTATATTTAATTCGAAATAGCACAAAAACAACATATCAAATGTTGTTTTTGGAAAAAATAAATGTAAAAATAAATGCCCATTTTGAATTTGATGCCAACAACATGTTTCAAAAAAGTTGGGACAGGGGCATGTTTACCACTGTGTTGCATCAGCTCAATTTTTAACAACACTCTGTAAGCGTTTTGGGAACTAAAGAAACCAATTGCTATAGTTCTGAAAGTTAAATGTTTTCCCATTCTTGCTTGACATAGGATTTCAGCTGCTCAACAGTTCAGGGACTCCTTTATTGTATTTTTCATTGCATATTGCGCCAAAAGTTTTCAATGGTTGACAGGTCTGGACAGCAGGCAGGCCAGTTAAGCACCTGCACTCCTTTCCTACAGAGTCATGCTGTTGTAATACATGCAGAACGTGGTTTGGGATTGTCTTACTGAAATAAGCAAGGCCTTCCCTGAAAGACATCAGCTGGATGGCAGCATATGTTGCTCCAAAACCTGTATACATAGTTCAGCATTAATGGTGCCTTCACAGATGTGCAAGTCACCCACGCCATGTGCACTAATGCATCCCCATAACATCACAGATGCTGGCTTTTGAACTGTGTGCTGATAACAAGCCGGATGGTTACTCTCCTCTTTAGCCCGGCGTCCATGACTCCCGAAATGATTCCCAGACCACAGGACAGTTTTCCACTTCACCTCAGTCCATCTCAAATGAGCTTGGGCCCAGAGAAGGCGGCGGCGTTTCAGGATCTTGTTTATGTATTGTTTCTTTGCATGGTAGAGTTTTAACTTACATTTGTGGATGCAGCGACGTACTGGGTTCACAGACAATGGTTTTCAGAAGTGTTCCTGAGCCCATGCAGTGATGTCCATTACAGAATCATGTCTAATTTTAGTGCAGTGCCGCCTGACAGCCCGAAGATCACGGCCATCCAGTCTTGGTTTTCGGCCTTGTCCCTTGTGTACAGAGATTTCTCCAGATTCTCTGAATTTTACAATGATATTATGTACTGAATAGGATGAGATCCCAAAACCATTCGCAACTTTATGTTGAGAAACATTATTCTTAAATAGTTGCACTATTGGCCTGCGCAGTCTTTCACAATCTTTACTTCTGAAAGACTCATCCTCTCTGGGATACTCTTTTATACCCAATCATGTTACTGACCTGTTGCCAATTAACCTAAGTAGTTGTGAGATGTTCCACTAGTTTTTTTTAGCATTATACAACTTTTCCAGTCTTTCATTGCCTCTGTCCCAGCTTTTTTTGAAATGTGTTGCTGGCATCAAATTCAAAGAGGGCATTTATTTTTTCAAGAAACAATAACATGTCCCAGTTTCAATATTTAATATGTTGTCTTTTTACTATTTTCTAGCAAATATACGGTTTAAATGATTTTCACATCATTACATTGTGTATTTACGTCTGTTTTACACAGCATCCCAACTTTTTTGGAAACAGTGTTGTAAAATTAATACATTTTCCATTCATTATGAGACTTATTTTTGTGAGTTTGCTATTAAAATATATAGAAAGATAACTTTTATATGATTTAATTTGCATTTGTTGAAATTAGAAGCATCATGAGAAACAACATTTTTACTTAATTTATGCCAGTGTACACAGGTACAGAAATAACAAAACATTGGTATTGTGTTAAATGAATATTGGCATTGGCCAAGAATTTTCTCATCGGTGCATTCCTACCTTCGTCTATACTCACTGTGTGCTGTCCGGTCTGCTACTGCTCCTGTCTCGGTTAGGATCCATAGATCATTGCACTTCATTGTCTCCCAGCGTGTCACGGCATAGCTACCCACTGACGCAGCCACTAAAGTGGAGTAGAGGATGCATTGAAAGGAGGAAGAGAAGATAGAAAGCTGGACATGACTGTCATGTTTACAACTCATTTTAAACACAATCACTGCAAGAAATGCAAGTACACAGGCATTTTCACCTGTTGAAAGGAGCAGGTTCCACTGCAGAGGATATGGAAGCTTCTTCTGAATAACTTTTTGTATGAGAAAAAATCCTGCTGTCCCTAAGAGAGTGCATGAAAGGTTAGCTCGTATCAAATGTATGCTAGGTGCTCCACTTTGAAGTTATTCACACCACAGTTGTTAACATAAGAAACAGATGAGTCATTAAATGAAGTGAGGCATAGAATTGGGAGAGTGTCATGACTCACCCACCTAAGACAAATGTTCCAGTCCCTTTCATGAAGGCTTGAGACTGACAGGCAGCATATTGTTGTAAACCCTAAAAAGACAAAAAGAAGGTCAGACAGACAGACAGTCAGCACAATACTTTAAGTCTTAATTTCTGTGAAATATATCTTAAACTACAAAAAGATTGTGTTTACAGCTGTTTGGAGCTGGTGGATAAACCAATCTTCAGCATGTAGGACAAATCCCAGCTACCTTTCCTAGAGAGAGGTTATTCATTGCCCAAATAGTTTATTAGTGGGTAGTAGATTATTATAGCCACTGATCATTCTTGGTCACTGTCTGTGAGGTCAGGTGTCACTGTAAATGAGTAGAATTGATGGTAAAAAGTCCATGACTCTACTCTTGCAGTAAATTACCATGTTTATGTTACACACTTTTATATTCCACGCAACAGAACAGAGAAGAGCAGATTGTTCTGACATGCTTCATTTTGTTGCCTGTCATAGCGGTCTCCTTTGTGGACAATGTATTTATTTGGTTGTATTTGTCTATTACACCCGATAAATATCGACATTGTCCCTCTTGTCTTTTGCATCTAGCAAGTTGAGTCAGATTTCTCAGCAATACTGGTTCAGGTTGAATCCAAAATGTTATTATTGATAGGTTTAATATTGAATGTGTCCTGTCAAGCTGGCTCAGTCCGGTAAATATATTTTCGGTCAGAACTCTACAAGTAGGAAGGACAAGTTGGCTGTCAAACCAGGTCAATAAAAGTAAAAAAAGAGAAAAAGCAAGAACCTACTGTACCGGATGTTTGGCTGCAAGTGCGTCGTCCACTTTTGTAAGCCCAATGTTAACCATTTCGTAAGGAAAAACCTTTTAATATAATTCATTAATTTTACCACTACAGCACCTACAACCCTCAACCGCCTACAACATAAATATTGTAATGAAACTCACAACTTCCGCATAGAGTAAAAAAAAATCGTGAAGAGCAACGACGTTTTATGTTGATGCGATACAATATAACTCATGACGCCACGTGGACTGGAGGCGTCAGTGCAGCTAATCTGATGAGTTCTACGTTATGATTAGGTCCTATCGTAAGCATAAATGCAGAAGGGACTAAAATAAACAGAAACTGTCTTCGGTAGACTCCTCATTTCACAACTGTAGGCGAATAAACAGCGCTCAGCACGGGTGACTGACGGATCCTTAACAACGCAGTGCTTCAGTCCGGGATCGTTTCTGACAGATGTTTTCCTTGTGCTGAACGGGTGGGAACAAGGCCCCAGTGTTGCGCTGGAGAGCCCTGCGGTCGTGTGCGGGGCAGTTTCCATACCAGGTAGTGAACTGTAATTAGTATTAATTTTAATAAAATGTATGCCAAAAACAGATTAAATGGATTTTAATACAAGTTTAAACCCTATTGGAGTAAATGTTCTTGGGGGGGGTTACCCCATCTTACCCTACTGTATTTTCTTTCAGTTGTAGAAAGAAATGGCCTTAGGGATATTGATATAGTTTTTTAACATTAATTGTTCAAAAGCCTGTATGGCGACTGGTGAAACAGAGACACTTTGAGTAGGCTACTGTGAAAATGCAATACAAATATTTCCACAAGAAAGCTTAAAGGTGCACTGTATAGAATCCTGACTAGCGTTTACAAGACTAAATTTTGAACAACAGCACCAATTG
This sequence comes from Esox masquinongy, assembly GCA_016801175.1. Classification (NCBI taxonomy): domain Eukaryota; kingdom Metazoa; phylum Chordata; class Actinopteri; order Esociformes; family Esocidae; genus Esox; species Esox masquinongy. The sequence continues at coordinate 180,301 of JACXGI010000104.1, forward strand.
TCTCGTCCAGGCTCACCAACCAAACAGGAATAGTAGCTAATCAAGGGGGTTTGGGTGGGTAGGATAACACTGCCAATGTCTAAAGCGAGTGCAAGTTATTGACAGCTCAGTGAGAAAATTTTAATCGAGAATATCTAAGGCACCTGGAACAATTTTGTAGAAAAAAAATATAAAAAACATAAAAACAAAAAACTTAAAACATTAACTGCACAAGACTTTTTGTTATGTATGCTTCTTCTTTTGCAAATAAAACTCCTACATATGGCCTCTTTAAATCTGACAAATTTTCCCATTAAATCAATACTCTATATATTGTGTAAAGGTTTTAAGGCCGACTTTCTCCAAAACGCATATCGTCTGTAAATGCTATAATGTAACTGATCAATTAAACTTATTTAGTGTTTAAAAAAAATATTTGGCTACAGAAATGAAGTTTCTTACCTAGCTCTAGAGCTTCCCTTCAACATGTAAACCTATGAAAAATCTATACTGGAATTAAGTGGACAGCATAGTAAGAGGCTGTGTTCAAGATTATTGAAACCACAATGTATTAGTGCCTATGCCATTTAGAGAACACCAGGCATGTATGTTTTGTGGTTTCTTTCATTTTTTTAAAAGAACATACACTATACAATACTTTATTTACAGATATTGTAGTTAAACAAGTTTACATTATACTGTATTTTGAGTTCTGAAGGAGAACAAACCTCATGAGCCAATTATAACTCCTAAACGGATATAGCAAAAGCAGAATTTATAAGAACATTTAGGGGTCCTAGTAACTTTGACACCTACTGTATCTTTTTCAGGAAAACAACATATTTATTTTCAAACAACATCTTGTTTTCTGAGTAAATGTTTGAGTATAGAATATAACTCAGGATTTCTCTATTTTCATACAGTCTTCTTTGCTCATCTTTATTAACGGTGGCAATAACTTTGGTTATGAGATAATCTGTGTCATAATCTGGGTAATCTGTGTGCCTCTCTGTGGTCAGCCCCATTGCTTCGCTTGCTGGAGAGATGGACCTTTGTCAGATGGTTGTGTGTGGAGTGGGGTTTCTGGGCCTTTTCCCTGACCTCTGTGATCTGACATTTGGCTTCTGTTGCCTCCATGACGGATGGGGGTGTAGAAGGAGTGTGAGATCGGGGCTGACGGCTGGGGGAGTATAAACACCTGATCGGGAGAGACAGACAAAATGTAACAATGCTATGGCTAGAGTTACCCCCCCCCACACACACACATGGTAAAGACCTGCACCTGGAGAATGAGAAGTCATTTAGACCACCACAATGATTACATCCAGCCAAACACACTACATGGTCAAGGTACCTGACAGGCTCCTCTCACCTCTGTGTATGCAGGTATACATCGTGGGCAGTCCTCTTGGTGATGGGCCGACTCTGACAGCGTTCTCTGGAGGTGATTGCTGCTACAGTACAGGTGTAGGCTGTGTTCACTGCCAAGTGGTGAGCAGTGTGAGTGCGCTCGGTTCCTAGGTACACCACATGAACGTTCAGCTTCAGCTCGTAGTCGAACAGGCGACCCAGGGTCACCACAGGAGCCCCCCACATGATCTGGAGCTCATGCCTGCCCAGCACAACCGCGGTCAGGCCACTAGGCACGTGGTCCTGGCCCTCGGTTGTACTGGCATCTATCACAGCACAAGGGCCCACCTGGTCCCTGGGACCTACAGCACAAACAGCCAGCTGGTACTGGGTCCCCGGAGACAGGCCACCCACTACCGCTCTGGGAAATATTATAGTACAGTGTAAGTCTGGTGTTCTGATAAACATTAATGTAATGATGAATCATGTTAAACATTGTTAAAGCATAAATTACCCCAGCTCTGTTGTCGTCCCGACCTGTGTCTGACCCTGGTACAGGTGATACTCCTTGGACTTCGGCTCACCTGCTGGCACCACCCAACTCAGTCTCACATGAGAGGCAGTACATCCAATTACACGGAGCTCCTGTGGAGGACCAGGCCTTTTCCACATCTCTGATTCTATTACCAGTGGCACAGGCTCGCTGCAGGCGCTGGTGTCCCCATCTGAGGTGCAGTGGACCAGTTGGAAGGCAAACTCTTGTGCAGGTTTGTGGATTGTAACCGCAAAGGTCACGTGAGATTGAGTTCCACGATACAGAACTGTCTCTCTGCTCAGAAGGCTGAGGACAGATAAGGACACCCCTTTTAAGCTTATTGCTAAAATGATATAATTAGCTATATATTGACTGTTTCTGTAATTTTATGTTAAATTGTTTGTTAGTACGCTTTTATATAATGAGGTTTTCTCTGAAAGGATATATTTGGTGAAAAAGTCACTATAATAAATGTCCTCAAAATTCCTGCAACCAGCTGACCTGTAAGTGACCTCCAGCCCACTCTCAGGGAAACACGTCTCCCAGGACACAGTGCAGACCCCTAATGGAAAATGTTGTGGTTATGGGGGCAGTGGCTTGGCCAGCCGCTCCAGCTTCCTAAGACATGCATTCAATTCTTCCCTGAGCTCTTTGCCAATAGGAGAGGTGGAGAGGGACTGGGGATGAAAGTCAGAATGGGACTTAGACAATGTAATAAATGTAAGTAACAAGAATATTATACTTTTTTTGGTTGAGATGCTGTTTATTCCTATTCATATAGTAATAGATATCCTACCGATATTAAGTTTGAAAAATGGTCTATGTAATAACTGACCAACTAATTACATGGCATTCCAGGTTCTTTGGATCAACAGAACCAGACAGTACATGATGAGAACCTTCATGGTGTAATACCCTGGAACAACAGAAAGAAAAGTACATAAAGAGAACCTTTATGCGCATCTCCAGAGACTGGTTCTTTCTCACGTGGACCACTCCAGCAGGTTGTGACACAAATACTTTCAGTGCCCTGTTGTCCGAAGAAGGGAGGGAAGGAGCGAGTCTGGGTGAGGGAAGGTGTGGGCTCTAGCTAGCTACCCATCAGGTTACATGACCAGGGCCGGCTCCAAGCATAAGCAACATAAGCAGTCGCGTAGGGGCCCCAACCACTAGGGGACCTCGGACTGCTAGGGAGCCCGACCAATAGAAGAGAGGGGCCCCCAAATGTCTAGAGCCGGCACTGTACATGATAGGTTGTAAAATAGTTTTTCTGTTCTAAAAATGGTATTGACAGTGAGAGTACTAATGCTACTTGATGACAGAATGAGCAAGGCCGTAGGATGTAAGATGGGGGAGTGAGTGACGTAGATACATGGAAGCAAACCAAGCACTGTCCTCGTCTTCTGTTTGTAAGCGGTAAAGAAGTGCATCAAGCAGACTTGGGAGGGAGGGGCTACCCAGCACTAGAGCGTGTCCATCTTCTTCTGTTACTAAGCAACTCAGTGCAAAACAGGCTGTCTGTCCTGCCTCAGGCCCTCCCACCTCACTCATCAGGGCAAGCAGACTGGAAACCTGGAAAGATGAACAAAACAAGACCCTTTTCAAGAACAGAGTACGATGCAAATGTAAAATCAAACATTTTTTCTGAAATCCACAGTTGTACTTGACAGATACGACCTCTCACCAGTTGGTAGTCCAGTGCACCCACAACAATGAGAGTCCTGCCTCTTTGATTTACACACAGACGACCCAAAGCAAACGCTGCATTCATAGCAGTGTCTATCATGAAGAAAACAGAGCACTTATATAAGCAGACAGTTTTATATAAATATGTCAATCATAAATAACACCTGTCAATGTTTAATTAAATATCAGAGGAAGCCAAACAACAAAACCATCCCTACTGGCATTTCTGGTTTCATGGCATGACCGCACTGTTTTATCACATTATAAGACCTAATCCCCATGTCTTTAGCTTTGACCTGTGTGGCAGAGCGCCAGGCGTTGGACCAGGCGGGCCACAGTGCTGGGGGCAGAGGGGTGGCGTAACAGGTCTTGGCAGACCAAATCACACAAGGACAGTCTGGCCAGGATCAGGGCAACAGAGTTAACCGTGCTCTCCTGTCCCTGGTCCAGCAGGGTCAACAGGCTGGACAGAACTTTCCCAAACACAGCCTGGTCTCTCAGCAGCCAGCATCGTCCAGCTGAGCTCTCGACCTGAAAGAGACAGACAATTCAATACTGGCAGGGACACTGTTAAGGCAGCCCCACATACTCTTACTCCCACACATATGGAAAAACACAAACATGCATTTACCAAAGACGCTAAGGCGCCAGCAGCATTCATCACAATGTCTGGATCATCTCTGGCTAGGACCTGCCCCAGAGCCCCAAAGAGGCCCTTTGGAGCCCGGGCTTGGAGATACTGCAAAACCTCTTCTCTCTCCACCAGGACTCCAATAATATAGGCTGCAGTACTGCAAAGCCTGAATGAGCAGGAACAATACATAACCACCTCTCAGCAGTGGCCACATTGTAAAATCAGACATTAATATGCTTCAGAGATTTACTTGTGCGCATTGAAACCATGGTTATTTAAATAAACAGCAGTAAACACGATTCTCTTCAGTGGTCATGTTCAGTAGTCATCTAACTCTGGCCAAACCAAGGGAAGGCAGACTACAAATCCTTTATTGGTTTGACAAAGTTGTACTGTGTAGGCACACACGAATTTCATAGTGCTTTCTTGATTAGAATGTATATCTGCATGCTCTCACTTTAGGAATAGAGTATGGGATGTGTTGAGAACTCAGATGTAGGCTGGACTGTAAACATGTGCGCCAGTAGTATCAATATACTCACCAGGAGTCTGTGGTGGTCAGTAAATGTCCCAGTGCTCTAATGTAGCTCTCTCTCTTAGGACCTTGGACTATCTGCTCCTGCAATTGTTGTTTGCCCTCCTGAGCAGACCTACACAAAACCTCCAATGCTGCCTTCACGTGACTGGGCTCAGGGCCCTGGAGCCGAGACAGTGGGCTCTCTGAGTGACATGGACCAAGACAGGCCATCAATTGTGATGAGCGTAATTATTTTAGGACATCAATTCCTTTTGGGGAGGCAATGGAGAGTGCTTTTGACTTGGTTGCATGCAGCCCAATACATTTACCGTCCTTGCGATAATAAACATGTAATTTCATGAACATTTACTGTAAGCTGGAAGTACTCACCAGGTTGCTCCTGAGCAAGAGTTTTTGAGTTTAGATTTAGACTTTTGAAATCCACATAGGCTGTCCGTTATAAGTAAATCATATAGCAGTTAAGCAATCCACTGAGCCAAAATGCGCTAATATATTTTGCTGGAAGCCTTGCTTTTTTCCATTAGCGTTCCGGTAACACTATTTTAGCCTCTGGGCAAATTTTATCTGAACTAATAGACTTGTGATATGTTCTAATAGAAGTTGATGCGTTTCTCTCACAAGTTGTTATCAAGCCACTATTTCACAAAGGCTTGGGGAATGTAAAGGAGGGAGGGGCTAAAGAGGCTCCTTACACTCCAATCTCTTTTCCTAGAGAGTTCCAGACCAGCCCCCTGATCACCATGGTGACATTCAGTAAAGGTTAATTCCATTTTACTTAGACACATTAAAGTCTAGGCTCCTTTTTTCCATGTTTGCCTGCTGTCCCTAACACTTTCTTGTAGTTTATTCAAACATGCAAATTGAATTGAGCTATATTTTCTACATTTTTCCAGAGACTGGTACGACTACCGGCTTCAATTCACTGCCATCATTTCCAGAGCCTAACCCTCATATGCAGCCCCTGGAAACCACCTCTAAAGCACACTCATAGTAAGCCACATAGAACAACCAACAGCAGAAATCATTTACGGGTAAACCAGACATTTTTTTAGGTGTCCCTTAATCTCCCATAGCGGTCATACGTCCATGGGAAACATTTTATTTTTTATTTTACAGTGAAAAGAGATGGTCAGGTATTTCCAGCTTTAGTCCGGTTCAAATACTGTAGCTCTTTATTCTATGTGATTAATGCTTTTATATACAGTATATATATATATATATATAAAATAAAAACTCAACACCCAACAGTCCAAACTCTCCCACTTACCACCCCCTTCCCCAGACAAATTGTGGGGGGGCATTAGAACAATTCAGTGCAGTGTTATGAACCCATCCACATACATACAAAACAATCACGGTGTTGCATGTACAATGGATATAGAAAGTCACCACTCCCTTTGAAAATGTTCACCTTTTGTTGCCTTACAGCCGGAAATGAAAACACAAAGGCGAAAGTCTGATTTTATTTACACAGTAACCCACAATACCAAATGAAAAAATTCCAAAAACATCTGAAAATAAAAATCAAAACAATAAAATACCATATTTGGATGAGTGAACACCCCACCTTAGAATTGCAATGAGGTATAACCAAGCACATTCCAGATCACAATTTAAGCTAATTGACTCCTGTGATCAATTGCAGTGACTTTGATTAGTTCAGACTAAAAGGAGTTGTTCATAGGACTCCACTGCTTCATAGTGCAATTCAAAGCAAAGAATCCACTATGGTGCAAAGGTCCTTTCAAAAGATCTACGAAATGCAGAAGTTGTGGAAAGGCACAAGTCAGGGGATGGATAAAAACATTTCAAAGGCTTCGTCTATGCCTTGGAGCACAGTGAAGACCATTATTAAGAAGTGGAAGGTGTATGGCACCACCCAGACCTTGCATAGATCAAGCCGTCCCTTTAAACTGAATGACGGGGCAAGGAGGTGACTGATCAGAGAGGCTTCCAAAAAGCCAATGGCAACTTTGAAAGAGCTTCAGGCCTTTACGGCAAAGACTGGTGAAGTTGTGCATGTGACCACAATTCACAAGTTCTTCACAAATCTGGCCTCTATGTGAGGGTGGCAAGAAAGAAAAAAAGAGGGAAAAAGGCAACATCAAGTCTCGTTTGAGCTTTGCCAAAAAGCACATTGTGCAATTGTCAGGACAGAAATTAAAACGGACAGTGCAAAAAAAATGACATTAAGAAACTGCAGCCCTCTTCCAGGAAGTTGAAAATCGTTTACATTTCAACATTATAATGACCAAAGCACACCGCCAAAGCAACCATACAGTGGCTGAAGGACAAGGTGGTAAATGTCCTTGTGTGGCCTAGTCAGAGCCCGGTCCTAAAACCCATTGAAAAACTGCAGAATGACTTGAAGAGTGCAGTCCATAAGAGGTCACCGTGCAATTTGACTGAGCTTGAACAATTCTGCAAGAATGGGGAGATACTGCACAGCCTAGGTGAGCAAAGTCAGTGGAGACGTATTTGAATTGGTGGTTCCACTAAGTATTAACTCAGGGAGTTAACATCTAAAAATTATTAAAATGAAAACTAAACAAAAAGGTTCTTCCCACTTGGATATTGTGGGTTACTGTGCGTAAATAAATCCAGAAAGTCTGATTTTATGCATTTTCCTTTCAGGCAGTAAGGCAACAAAAAGTGAACATTTTCAAAGGGGATGGTGACTTTCTATAGCCACTATATAACATATGTCTGCTTGTTACATGCTATATCTGTGAGTGTTTGTCAGGATTTATCACCTAAGACAACAGGAAGACAAACGCAATTGTGCATTAATAGTAGACTGACGGGCTGATCTGGAAAATGCATTGTTTAATCTATGATAAATTCAAGGCAGAACAGTTCTTTAATGACATGTAGAAAACAAGTGGAATTTAATTTAGGCTTTTTCATACCATATCTAGAACAAACGGACGTAGCCTGACCAGTGGCCAATCTGGGCTTGTACGTTTCCCAGAGAATCTCTCAAATGTTAGCAACAGGGACTGTGTGAGCATCTGGAGGGGCAACTGAACAGACTGCATCAAGGGACAAAAGGATTCATTCAGGGATGTTCTACACAGGTGTTCACAGGTGATAATGTCCAAAATTGATAACCCAACCCAAAAACAAAGGGAACAAAAAATACATATACTACATTCACCACTTCATCCATGTCCTTCAGTTCATAATGCGGCACACACACACACAACACTGCTAGTGTGTTATAGCACGCTAAATCTAGCTCCTGTACGTTGGTCTTAGAGCATAACAGGGAGGTGACTGTGAGTATGTACACCAACGGTCCAACAGGAATAAGCAGTACAGTGAAAAGGTCCATGTCCCTGTACAAGCGTCATTACTGGTTGGTGGGTAAAAGGAAGGAAGGAGAAAGCTGATGACAACGGTCGTTAATCAATTGCAGTCCAAAAGACACAGTTTATCCATGTGACCTCAAACATACAAATCCATAGCAGCAGGTAGAGCTCAAGGAGGATTTCCCTCTTTGGAAAACCCCAAAAATACAGTTCCCATCATTCCCATTGACATGTAAAGCAATTTATGGAGATTTGCCAGTTCTGGGAAATGGTTGACATTGGGTATTTTTTCTTTTTTTCTTTTATCTTCCCACTCTACCAACCAACATCTTCTGTCACCAGTCTCTGTCAGCAGATTTTTTTTCTTTGCACCTCATTTCCAGCCCCCCCCATTCCCCTATTCGGGGTGGTGTATTCAGAGATCATCGCTCAGGTTCAGATTCCAGGGCCAGGACCCTCTTGCGCTCACGGCACTGCTTCTTGTGGGCGGGCCAGTCCCTCTGCTGGCATTGGGAACCACAGTACCGAGCTACCTGACAGCGGCCACAGATGTTGAACTCTCTGAGCTGAGGAAAGAGAAAACACCAAATCAGACTGGTAGAAATGCACCTATATGGGTTTTGTGACACTGTTCTGAGGGTATCATATTGATCACCCTCAAATAGCAACAATATCTGTCAGCATATGAAATAAACAGTAAACCATAAAACCATGTACAGTAGTCCTGGCTTATATAGTCTACAGCAGGGCTATTCAACTCCAGTCGTAGACTGGTATTTATCCTTTCCATCTAACAAGGACTGATTCAATCCTGTGACACCAGGTGAGTGCAAATAACTAATAGGGAAAAGCCCCGGAGTACAGAATGTGCAAGTAATGAAGGAAAACAAAATATGGACAGGAGCACATACTCTCCTCTCAATGAGCGAACAGGGTGGGTAATGACACTCGTAGTAAGTACAGGAGCACTCCTCCTCCTCCACCAGTTCTCCATTAGCGTTGTAATAGCGGGTCCGACTGAGCTCTAGGTATTGCTCCTCTACTGGGTCAGCTGGTACTTGCTGGATAGCCAACCAGTACAGAGACTGTTCTCTTAAAAATTACAAAAAACATAAAACAGGTAATGTTTTTCCAATGATACATTTAACAAGTAATAAATTGTTTGAATATCAAAATGTTTCCCTATGTAAACAAATTCTGGAAGAGAAGTGTAGATACCTTTGCTTGCTGGAGATTTCCTCTGGCTTGGGACTCCAACCCACGGGGACGAGTCGCAAGTTGTCCAGACGGTTATCCACTGTCACAGAGTTTATATGGACTACTTGGAAGCTGGGAGCGATGCCGCCTCTGTGCTTCTCCCTAGAAAAACATTCAAATCACCATCAGGGTGCCAGCATTACATACAAATTATGACCCACACTGTTTGATTGATATAGAGCACCATCCAGAATGAATCACCCCATTGGAAAACAGTAGTATGTAATGGTTGTGTATTAGCTTAATCAAAATTGGAGAAATCTAACCTTTGAGGCAAAATTTTAATTTATGAAGAAATAGAAGTTTCTCCTAAAACCATTACCATTTTTCCAGGAACACAAATGCTAACCAACCAAAAGTAAGAAACATGTTCCCACTGATTTTTACATACAGTGGGTTTGGATATCACGGGGCAAGCATCATGCTACAGCAATGGTTCTTAGCAACAGAGACTGGCAGACTGGACAGCATTGAGGGAAGTGTGAACGGAGCCAAATACAAAGAGGTCCTTAAAAAAAACCTAAACCAGAACGCACAGGATCTCGGACTGGGGTGAAGATTCAACAACCTAAAAACACACAGAAAAGACAATACTGGAGTGGCTTTGGACTTGAACTCTATTAAAGATCTGGGGGGAAACCTGAAGATCACAGTTCACTGACAGACCCCATCCAATCTGACAGAGCTTCAGAGGATCTGCCAGGAAGAATGTGAAAAACTGACCAAATATTTCAATGTATAATTATTATTATTTTTTTTAAATAGATTTGTACACATCTCTAAAAACATGTTTCCGCTTTGTCATTATGGGACAATGTGCAGATTGATTACACAATAATGTGAAAATAAGAGTCTGAATACTGCCATCCATGGCCTCCTGTTTGACTGGGGTACAAATATCAGGTGGCATACATGCCAAACTCCCTTAGTTATTTGTCAACATGAAGATCAGACGAACAAATGAGACAAAAGGTTGGTGACCTTCCTTAATTTAGCCTCACTATATAAATTGCTACAAGCCTCAAAATATCCATCTGCACTATTACTGGAAATAATTAGAAAGTTTAAATCAACTGGATGAGTGAATGACAAGCTAATAAACAAAGACTTTCTTCATAGCTTTTTTGCTCATCGTCACCAAAGGGGCCAATTCTGGAAGGCACTATAGCCAAAAGCTTTCCTAACAAAGACAGGCTATGAGGAGCTTTTAAGAGCAGGTTATGGGGATTGGACACAAATGTAGTGATTGGTGTTTGGGTACAAGTCACGTGGGTGGAAGTGTCAGGGAACAAGATCAGTTTCCTCGTACAACTATCCTAATCTTGCAAGTTTACACCCTGGATATTCCGGAATTGACTTAATCCGTTTGATCTACCCAGCAATCATCTCCCACATGTCTTGTGCCCAGACGCATCATTTGCCACGTTGTAACGTTGTCAATTGCAATCTAAAGGCACAGCTGAGAGAACAGCACAGATAAGCCATTTCTATACTGCACTGACTTGCGAAAGAAAATGGCAGTTCTTGTATTTTGATTTGCCAAAATCACAAAATAAATACTTTAGTCAGTATTGTCACTCCCATTAAATAATAGTCACTCCCACCAAGACGAACTTAAAAAGGTTGTAGTGCCAGACTTATCTAGGCTGTGCCCAACAGCCTGGAGACATGACACTTTGTTGTGCCCAACAGCCTGCAAGGCTACAAACTCACCAGAGTAGCTCATGCAGTGGCCTGCCAGCCCAGCGGCCTTTTCCAATGTCGAAGGCATAAGCAAAGATCTTTGCCCCATTTCCGTCTGCATCTACCTCCATGCGTGCCTGAAAAATATAGTATGTCACCTTCAATTATTCAAGACCATTTCTATAGTAAAAAAAAGAAATTACTGACATTAAAAAGGGCCATGATATCTTGGGAATGATCTCTGACTTGAATGAGACATTCTCCTTGTAAATCCCTAGTTCTTACCTCAAAGGCATAATTCTCCACCAAAGGTATGTCCTGTTCATCAATCAGTGTGTATTTTGTCTGGAAAAGAATAGACAGCAATTGAATTTTCACAATTATTGTACGCATTAATGAGCAAGGAGAAAGACTAACAGTGAAATGTGAGACGTCATAAAATTGTGACTTAACGTTAGTCAAGACCTTGCGTCAAGTTACATTTGCTTTGAGTAAGTTATGGACCCTAACACACAGAAGCCTTTAGGGAAACCATAGCATACCAAGGTTAAATGACATTAAATAAGTATTGTGTGAACTATATAGTGAACATGGAAGAGAAAACTCCAAATACTAGTAAGTTTCTCAACATATCCTGTGAAGAATCTGAAAAAATATTCAGGATTAAGACAAGGTAAGTCAGCCAATAGTTGCATGGTAACCAGTACCTGGCTGTCACCAATCATGCATTTTCCAATCAACAAGAAATGTATAAACACATGCATCACCATTTGATGTCTCCCCCCTCCCCAGTTGAGTCAGAATTCACTGTGTTGTCTTGGCTGTTTGCTTCGGCTTGTGCTTGAAAGACTAATCTTCACCCCAATTTGAGGTCCTGTGGTCTGGATCAGGTTTACTTTAAGGACCTCTGTATTTTGCTTTATTCACCCTTCAGTCAGGCCTGATCAGTCTTCCAGTCCCTGCAGCTGAGAACCATTCGAATAGCATGATGTGCTCACCATGTTTCATTGTAGAGGTGGCATTAGCCAGGTAATGAGCTTCAAGTCACTTAAAATATTTCACGCACATGTTTCATGACATAGCCGTAAACAAAATACTAGCTAAGTAATTCACCAAGCTAGCTATGCATAATAACATTACAGTACATATTACTATTAGACGACGCTTGGCAGTTTCTAATGCACAGACGATACTTTACCAATATTGTTAGGCAAGAAACATTAGGCCTTCTTGAGCTGTCATGCCGGTGCTCAGTCTTTGCAAGTGATTCCTGGGTAAAGCGTGGCTGTATGTGTTCTACAAACCACCTTGCATCACAAGTAGTTATCTAGCTAGTTAGCTAATTACTCAATACTTATTTGTTTTAAATGGTCAGTCACAACGTACCCACAATGCAACAGTTTTGATGCTCTCGAACTTGACATGGCTAGTAACGTTACTTAGCTAGTTTGTTACGACAGCTAACCGGCCTGTATCGCCAGTTAGCTTACATTGTTTTGTCCTCAAGTAAGCGTGCATTTCGAGACCAGCCCAGGATATTGTAACATTTATTACAGAAATCACTTCTTACATTATTGGCTAGGTAGCGTTAGCTACAAATGTCGGTTAAATGTAGGTAACTAGCTAACGTAGGGTGAAGCTGTGCGGCTTCGTGAGAAGACTAATTAAGCGAAACGTGTACATCATTAGACCATCTAGTTTTCTAAAAAAGATACAGTACATGGCTCATGTCCGTCTGTTTCCTTTACGCTAGGTATTCCATATTAAACATCAATACAATCGCAAATCAACGAGCCATTTTGTAATCGCTTTTGTGATCCCCTCCCCTTCTTGCCGCACATGGCAGCCCTCGGATCCAGCTCACCTTCCCGGCCACACGGCCAAGTCGAACAATCCCGAGCTTGAAATCCGACATTGGAAGAGCGGTGATTCTAGGGCCGAAATGTGAGAACAGGTGAGGCGATCTATAAGTTTAAAACTCGTCAGGGCGACCCCCCAGACCCGATTTGCTGCCAGTTTGGTTAAATAGGGTCGATCGTTGCCCGATTCTGGTCCTCCCCACCCGCTAACAAACCTCCGTGACACACCGCTGGCGTAGAAAAGCCAAGCAAGATTTGGGGCAGGAACGAAGATGCTAAAAAAAACTTCAACCAATGAGAATACGGCTTTTAAAACTTTTGGTCCAATCCAAAAAAGTGTTACATATTTAGAGTTCGTTCTTTCTGCTTCTCCAATCAAAGACAAGGATTATTTGGAGCACCACCCATTTTGATGATGACGCCATGACGTTTCCATTACTTCTTCCTGTGTATTTCGTCAAATCATGTCATTTTAGCGCGAAAACAGCATAATCGCCGGGTTCCAGGGAGGAGTTAAGCACCGTTCGGATTACTGGGAACTCTCAATGCTTGGGCGAGAGTATTTCTGCAAAAGCGGGCTATGCAAAAAAACTGCTTTCTATTTCACATAACTATATGAATTAATAGTTTGGAGCTGTGCTTTGCGTCATTGTCCTGTTGTAGGAGTTTGAATCCAATCAAGGGCCGTCCACAGGGTGTGACATGGCGTTGCTAAGTGGTGTGACAGCCTTCCTTTTTTAAGATACTTTTTACCCTGTACTAATCTCCTAGTTCACCACCACCAAAGCATCCTCAGACCATCACATTGCTTCCATCATGATTGACAGATGGCGTCAAGCACTCCTCCAGCATCTTTTCATTTGGTACGTCACACAAATGTTCTTCACAATCAGAAAGGGTTGCCAAGTAAGTTTCACAACAAACAAGGAATTTGTTCTGGCCGTTGGTGCAACAATCAATACAAAAGGAATAAGGGATGTAAAAACAAATAAGAACAGTGGACTGAGCATAAAAATAGTAGACTGTGCATTAATAAATTACCAAAAGTAACAAAAAAGTATATGTAAGGTGCAAGATTTTGTCCATTTGAGGGTTGTTTATGTATGTGGGAGAGGATTATAGATTTTTCCATTGAGGGTTGTGTGTGTATATGTTGGGAGCGGGCTATAGTCAATTTGACCAACTGCTGTAGAAAAGAAACTGTTCTTGTGGCGGTAGACTTTGGTCCTGATAGACCTCAGCCAGAGGGGAGAGCACTGAATAGTCCATTTCCAGGGTGAGTGGGATCAGCCCCAGTCTTTGCCACTCGCCTCCGCGTCGTGGAAGTGTGTTTTTGAGGTGTTTGTGATCTGAACACCTCAAACATAAATAACGGGCCTCTGTGCACCTTTGTAGATATCCCATTAAAAATCAACTTTCAAAAACTAGGACATTTCTAAGTGACCCCAAACATTTGAACAGTAGTGGTGTATTGGTTGGTAGCTAATACTGAAGTTTGAGAAATTATGACACCATTATACTCCACAATGCATCATGCCCAATAACAGCGCTTACCCGTAGTATATTGGCCATATACCACACCACTTCAGGCTTTATGGCAGAAACATCATTCCATTATTTTGAAAAGTTAAAAGCTTAAAACATTAAAGATTTAATAATAATGTGCCACTTACAAATAATATATTCGTTTTAAAAAATATTTATATATTTATTTCATTTTGACTCCTTTGGTCTTCCATAGTATGTACAGTATCTCACAAAAGTGAGTACACCCCTCACATTCTTGCAAATATTTGATTATATCTTTTCATGTGACAACACTGAAGAAATGACACTTTGCTACAATGTAAAGTAGTTTGTGTACAGCTTGTATAACAGTGTAAATTTGCTGTCCCCTCAAAATAACTCAACACACAGCCATTAATGTCTAAACCGCTGGCGACAAAAGTGTGTACACCCCTAAGTGAAAATGTCCAAATTGGGCCCAATTAGCCATTTTCCTTCCCCGGTGTCATGTGACTCATTAGTGTTACAAGGTCTCAGGTGTGAATGGGGAGCAGGTGTGTTAAATTTGGTGTTATCGCTCTCACACTCCCTCATACTGGTCACTGGAAGTTCAACATGGCACCTCATGGCAAAGAACTCTCTGAGGATCTGAAAAAAAGAATTGTTGCTCTACATAAAGATGGCCTAGGCTATAA